>SJXQ01007090.1:412082-485251 GCA_006408695.1 Aepyceros melampus | reverse complement strand
GGATTTTTATAGATTATGCTCCATTTAAAGTTATTACAAAGTAATGATCATTTTTCCTTGTGTTGTACAATGTATCCTCATAGCTTGTTTATTTTTTCATACTAGTTTGTATCTCTTAATTCCCCTAACCTATTTCCCCCCTCTGCCTTCCCTCTACAATTCATCCTCTGTATCTCTGAGTCTACTTCTGTTTTGTTACATATGCTTGTTTAATTTTTGAGATTCCACGTATAAGTGATGGGCTTCTCAGGTGATGCTAGAGGTAAAGAATGCCTGCCGATACTGGAGAAGCAAGACACATGGGTTCAATCACTGGGTTGGGACGATCCCCTGGGGTAAGAAATGGCAATCTGCTCCAGTATTCTTGCCTGGAAAACTCCATGGAGCCTGGTGGGCTATAGTGCGTGGAACCAGAGTTGGACACAACCTATAAGGGATAAAATAGCATATTTTTCTTTCTCTGTCTGACTTACCAACCACAATAAGATATCATCTCACACCTGTCAGAGTGACTCTCATCAAACAGAACACAAATAATAAATGTTGGTGAGGCTGTGGAAAAAAGGGAATACTTGTACACTGTTGGTGGGAATGTAAATTGGTGCAGCAGCTATGGAAAACAATTTGGAGATTTTGCAGAAAAGGACCCTGTGACCTGTGACCTGCTCTGTTTTCTTGACACTTTTAAAAAAAAATTATCACAGTAGAAATATCTTCAGTATCTTCAAAGGTCATTCTCTAAATAGTTTTAGCATCTTCAGTAATTGTCAGCTGTCATTAAATGTCACCTGGCTTTGCTAGGTGTTAAGCATTTCTATCATCATATCCTAGTACCATGCCATTATTGAGAAATCTCAAGTGTGCCCTTTGAAATCTATTAACACAATTTCTGACACAGCAACTCATGGGTAGAGAAACACAGTTGATAAAAAGACTAAAAGAAAATTAATGGTTCCACATTTTGTCTCACTGCTTTAAAGAGATTAGTTATCCTCTATGATATAAAATATGATGATAAAAGTTAAAAGAATAGAATCACTTATAAATGGATCACCCAAACCCACACAAACGCTCTATGTAACCATCAGCCCATGTACCACTAAGGAAGATAATAGAAGAAAGTCTGTTTCTAAGACAACAGCATTTCCTTTTATGTCTTACGCTATAATAATAGTTCTGTGACTCTCAGGATAATCTGGAATTTTGCCAGGAATAAAACAGTATGAATTAACAAAACAATTAAGTACCTATTCAAAGGATCAAAATAAACAAGAAAATTAATTTTATTGATTAAAAGCAAGTATTACAGTAACCTCATAACAATTTATATTGAGCTGTCATGATGAGGTAGAATTCAAATATTTTAAAATATAGTATATTTTAATTAAAATTGCTACTGTTTTGAAAGGTTACTTTCCTGACCATATCAGAAAAAACAGATTAAGATTATCATACATGAATTACCTTCTCAATATTTTACTATCCTTCTGAATACCTAATGTGCTTACTCATCCTGACCATGCCTAAATTTTCTCTATAAAATGGAAAAAATAACAGTGATACACTTGAATGAAATTTAAAAAAAAATCATAGACTGAGAACAGCTATGAGTGTTCTGTATAAAAATTATTTCAGGAAAAATACAATAAATTAACACCATGAATAATTGTGATTCCAAAAATATTTCATATATACTTAATTCTACATAAATGATAAGACCTTTATTTTGTTAACTATTATATTTCAGTCTTGGAGAAGGAAATGGCAATCCAATCCAGTATTCTTGCCTGGAGATACCCATGAACTGAGGAGAATGGTGGGCTACAATCCCTGGGGTCACTGAGCTACTGGGCACATACTTCAGTTGTATGAATGTTATTACCAGAACATGTGTTTTTAACAAATTTCAAGCAGTTTTCTTCTCATCAGATATCCAAAAAAAGGAAAAAATATTAATACATATTTAGATTGAAGTATTCTTTTTTAATGAAAGAATTACCTTTGCATATTTTAAAATTAAGTTTCATATAGCATGTTGATGATGAAATACATTTAAAAAGATCTGTTACTCCTGCCCTCACCAATTTTTCCACAAAAAAACCAGTCTCAGGATTATTAGACAATTCAGTAAAGTGTTTGCTTTTTTTTTTTTTGGTTTGTTTGTTTTTGAAGTTACTTGTAAATTCAATTCAAGAAAAGATACAAATGAGGAAAGAAAAGAGATGTAATAAATTTAAAGAATAACTAATAAGTTCCTGCCATGAATAAGGGGAAAATATACATAGATAAGATTCGATAACACAAGCCAAACTATGATAAACTCCAAAAGGTAGAAACAAAGTCTTCAATGCCTTGAAAACAAATGAATTATTTTTCTTTTGCTTTTTAAAATCAAAGTGTAATTGATTTATACTGTTGTGTACTTTCTACTGTACACCCAGATTCAGTTATGTCAGGTTCTTTTCCATTATTGTTTACATGATTGTTACATTCTTGTTTTATTCACTAAGTCATGTCTGGCTTTTGCAGTGCCATAGATTCTAGCCTGCCAGGCTCTCTGTCCATGGGATTTCCCAGGCAAGAATACTGGAATGGGTTGTGATTTTCTTTTCCATAGGATCTTCCCAAATCAAGGATCGAAACTGTGTCTCCTGCATGGCAGGGGGATTTTTTACCACCGAGCCACCTGGGAAGGCCACCATTCATTACAGGATAGTGAATATAGTTCCCTGGGAAGGCCACCATTCATTACAGGATAGTGAATATAGTTCCCTGGCTGTACACTAGGACCTTCCTGTTAATCTATTTTATATATAGTAGTATGTATCTAATGGGCTTCCCCAGTAGCTCAGCTAGTAAAGAATCCACTTGCAATGCAGGAGACCTGGGTTCCATCCCTGGGTTGAGAAGATCCCCTGGAGGAGAACATGGCAACCCACTCCAGTATTCTTGCCTGGAGAATCCCGTGGACAGAGGAGCCTGGTGGGCTGCAGTCTATGCGGTCTCAAAGAATCAGACACGACTGAGCATAGCACAGCACAGTATTCACCTATGACAAGCGTAGACAGAATATTGAAAAGCAGAGGCATCACCTTGCCAACAAAGGTCCATCTAGTCAAAGCCATGGTTTTTCCAGTAGTCATGTATGGGTTTCAGAGTCAGATCATAAAGAAGCTGAGTGCCAAAGAATTGATGTTTTCAAATTGTGATACTGAGAAGACCGTTGGACAGCAAGAAAATCAAACCAGTCAATCCTAAAGGAAATCCATTCTGAATATTCATTGGAAAGACTGATGCTGAAGTTGAAGCTCCAATACTTTGGCCACATGAAGAGCTGACTCACTAGAAAGGACTCTGATGCTGGGAAAGATTGAAGGCAAAAGGAGAAGGGGTCAGCAGAGGATGAGATGGTTATAGAGTGTCACTGACTCAACAGACATGAGTTGAGCAAACTCCAGGAGATAGTGGAAGAGGAGAAAGCCTGGCACGTTGCAGTCCAGGAGGTGACAAAGAGCCTGACATGACTTCGTGACTGAATAGCAGCAACAGTATGTATCTGCTAATGCTGAACTCAAAATTTATTTCTCCCCTGTCCCCTTTCCCCTTTGGTAACCATAAGTTTGCTATGCAAGCTCACATTTCAGTCTGAATTATAACACAGGCAAAGGAATATTAATACAAAGGTTAAATAAAAAATATTGAATCAGAATACTTTATTTTTATTTCATTCTAGTAAGACCAAACAGTATGCTAATGAGCCAAACATTCACTTGCTTTCTGGGACGTTTTCCAGAATTTGTTCCTCCATTCTCATTGGTTTCCTTACAGGGCCTCATAGTAAGCCTTTTGAAATTGTAGTTTATAGACAGACTGGAGAAGGCAATGGCACCCCACTCCAGCACTTCTGCCTGAAAAATCCCATGGACGGAGGAGCCTGGTGGGCTGCAGTCCATGGAGTCACTAAGAGTCGGGCACGACTGAGCGACTTCACTTTGGCTCTTCACTTTCATGCACTGGAGAAGGAATGGCAACGCACTCCAGTATTCTTGCCTGGAGAGTCCCAGGAACGGGGGAGCCTGGTGGGCTGCCATCTCTGGGGCCGCAAAGAGCCGGACACGACTGAAGCGACTTACCAGTTAGCTACAGACAGATGGGCATTTCATACTGTCTTTTGTTCATGTTCCTTCAACCACTTTCAACACATAAGATTGCTCATTACTTAGGGAATGAGATTTCATTAAACACTACATCAAGTGCCCCACTAAAATCAATACACAGGATACCTGCTTTGTGGCCTTTATTTACTAAAGTTGTGGTTCTATCAAGATCCAGAAAAAAACAGCTCTCTATATAGGATATCTATGGGTCATGCTTATCTGTCTTTTGAGAGTTAGCACATGTTTTTCTTAAAATTTGTTATTTTACTTTACTAGGAAGAAGATTAGACATATTCGAGTAAAATATTAAACTGGATTGGCTTGCCTACTTTCAAAATCAGAAGAGAATGACACATTTTAATCTATAATAATGTTTTATATTTTTCAGGTTCTGTGATTTCTAAAAAGTCAATCATTCTTTATTTGATAATGTGTTCATTCACTTAAACAAGTTGTATCCACTATGTTGTCAGTTTTCCATGATTAAAATACATTTTATAATTGAATTACTTTGGTTCTATATGCCCAATTATCTAGTTATTGGAAAACTTTGTGTACTTGAATGTGAAATGTTCTGGCTAAAGTGAAAAACCTGCCTCCAAAAGACATAACTACATACCACTTTAAATATTGTGAGTAATTTATAAGGATGACATCAGTGAACTTGCTGTTCAGTTGCTAAGTCGTGTCTGACTCTTTGTGGCCCTATGGACTTCGGCACACCTGGCTTCCCTGTCCTTCACTATCTCCTGGAGTTTGTTCAAACTCATGTTGGTGATGCCATCCAACCATCTCATTCTCTGTTGCTTCTTTCTCTTCCTGTCCTCAATCTTTCCCAGCATCAGTCTTTTCAAAACACTAAATATCTAGGCAGACTCACTAAACCTAGAGTCTTAAAACCAAACTTTTGTGTTGAGCCATTGGCCACAAGGGATTGTGAAGTAACTGGGGGCTCTGGTTCCTCTAGCCATGCTAACCCTGGCTACTCTAGCTAAGAAGTTGAGTAAGGGTAATTCAGCAGTAAGTACTGAAATCATAAACAACCACAGATTGCAGCTTGATTAATTTTTGGTCTAAAAGTATTGGTGATTTCTACATAACTCTAGTTTGCTTTCAAAGCACAAACTCTGAGCTCATCATATCTGCTTTCCATCTCTTAATGTCAAAAGTGTCACAAGAATGAAATTACAGAAAGGCAAATTATTCATTGATCCATAAACACTTAGACTTGTACAATGTTTGAGCAGAGAGGATGCCTATGGAACATTTGCTTTAACTGCCTTATTTTGTATATGGGGAGAAGGGTTCCACTGACAACAGGCAGCTTTCTAGAGTAGCACAGCCAGTTAGAAGCAAGAGTAGCACATAATTTCTACTGAACCCATCTGAAATTCTACCCATAATGTCACACTCTCCTCATTCTTCAAGAAGAGGATAATTTTGTTGTTGAGTTTACAGGATTCAAAATCTCTATGAAAAAAATTTGCTATAATATCTAGAATTGCTGTAAGGCATTCTAGAATTCCCAGGAGTACTAAGGTATGTAGCTGTGAACTATAATGATGACTTGTTCAGAATTCATTGCTATATCTTAAATATTTTGTTCACTATATTCAATTTTATAAAGAGAAAGATCAGAATAAATCAAGAAAAGCAATGATCTCTTTTTATAAAACCTTATTCTATCACATGTTTTCCACTCCCATCAACATGATTTTTTTTAAAAAACTCTGTATCTCCAACCAAAATCTCCCTTCTGTACCCCAGACCTCACTATTTAATAGTCAACACTATTTAATGACCATGAGCACCTCAAACTCAAAATGTCAAAAGTAGAATTCATCATGTTCTCCAGTGCCCATGAGAAACTCATGTTTCTCCAATGCCCACTTTTCACAACACAACCAAGTGAATAGCAATTATTCCAGGCTCCTTTTCATTATTTTCTGTGATCAAAGAGTTTAACCAGCACCCCTGCCTCTAGCAGCCCAGAGCTCGACCCCTTGGGCAACTCGTGCATCCTGTTTCACGTCCTACGTGGAAGCCGTCACAAGAGCTTCTCTGGTCTATAGCCTTTAAGTCTCTCCCCGTCCTCAATATCTCTATCTGGACTCCCGTTCTTTCTATATCTTCTAATCCCCAGATCAATCACGCCTTAGACCAGGGGTGCCCAACCCCAGGCCATGGACACTAGGCCCAGTCCTTGGCCGGTTAAGAAGCAGGCTGAAGAGCAGGAGGTGAGCAGCAGATGAGCAAGTAGAGCTTCATCTGGATTTACAGCCGCTCGCCATCCCTCTCGTCACTGCCTAAGTGCCACCTCCTCTCAGATCAGTGGTGGCATAATAAATATCAGGGCTTGAATCATCCTCAACATCTGTTGAAAAATTGTCTTGGCTGAAACTGGTCCCTGGAGCCAAAAAGATTGGGGACCACTGCCTTAGCCTCTCACATTGTTCTGGATTAACAGAACCAAAGCTGAACTGCTGCATTGTTGCTTTCTCTCCAAAAGGTAAATGGAGAGCTTGCAATTCTGCTCAGTCCACACTCTTTACAATGGCATGTGAGGACTGTCCTGACCTGGCCCTGGTTATCGCCCCAACCTCATCCTTTCTGATTATGCTTCACTACTGAATGCTCCCCTGTGTTTAACTCTGCACCTCTCAGTAAGCTGTGTGTTTTCTCTCATGTTCAGACCTTTAGGGTATGTTCTCTGAGGAGAATAATGAACCTTCCCTAGGCACAGTGGTTAAAAAAAAAGAAAACAGCCTACCTGCCAATGCAGGGATGTAGGAGACAGGGGTGCTATCCCTCTGGTTGGGAAGATCCCCTGGAGGAGGAAATGGCAACCCACTCCAGTATTCATCCTAATTTTTTTTAATTGAGCTAAGATGCTCTTCCTTCAAAACCAGCTAAGCCATTGTCTCTTTGGGGAAGCTTTTCTGACTGCCACAAATGTATTAGCTGCTGATCGTAACCATTACCATACAAAATTAAATACACTTCAATTAGGAAGTAGCACACTATATGCGATTTTCCCATTTTGAGGGTTTGTTTCTTTTTTAATTTCTTTTAAATTTTCGGTAGTTCTACAGCCTCTGATTCAGTAAAACAAGGGAGTTGCACTGAATGAAACTTTAAAATACCTTCTAAATGTAAATATTTTATATTTCTTATAGCATATGAGGTGCTAATTTTAAAGAAGAGGATTTCATAAGCACTTATTATGTATAAATTATTTAACATTCATTTTCTCATTTAATTTGATATTAGTAGGAATACCTTATGTTACCGTAACAGAAGCTTAGTTTAAACCACTTTTAATAAAAGAAAGTAATAATTGTATGACCGCACAAAACAAAACAAAACAAAACACCATCTCAAAACAAACATTAGCCCCTGGTACAATTGAATCCAGGGCTCAAACCATATCTTCAGTACTTGATGTCTCCTTCATTTTTATCTCTTTATTCCTCAGAGTCTGTTTCTCATATAAGACCTCTTAGAAGCAATGACCCTGAAAAAAAAGCCCAAGTTTTTCATTATCATTCATTTAATAATTCCAGAAGAAATAGAGTTTTTCTTTCCCAATAATTATAGCAAAATTTCATGATTGGATCTTACTGAACCTACTTGGGTTATGTGCATGATTTCCTGTGATCAGAGACATTCAAAAGCAGAACTAACTAGTCCTCAGTACCCAAGCCTAAATTAAGAGTACAGGGGTCAGGCCCACTCAGACCTCCAGGATTTGTTGCCAAAAGATAATCTCTTGTTAGAAGAAAAGAGATTTATGCTAGCCAAGCAAAAATTAGCACACAATCTGCAACAAAATCCAACAACTTGTGAGGCTGGTATTATGATCCCCATATATTTTCTCACCAAACTAGGGGTGAGCACACTTTTTCAGGAAAGGACAAGAGAGTCAATATTTTAAGTGTTTTTTTTTTTTTTTTTTTTTTGAGTCATAGGTGGTCTCTATCACATATTCTACTGTTTTTTACAACCCCTCAACAAATGTGAAAAGCTTCCTTCGCGTGGAGGCTGTATGGGAACCAGCAGTGAGCCGGATTTGACTCGTGGCTCTGGGCCCTGGACTAGACAGTGATCTGAAGGTAGAATCTGTGTTTTGGGGGTATTGGTATTCTCAGAGCACATAGTGAGTGCTCCGTTAATGTTTGTTTGGTCAGTAAGTGCAGGTTTGACTCAGTTACATTGAGGATTAGAATGAGGGTATGAATTTCAAACTCATTTCATACATTTGTTGTTGCTGTTGTTCAGTTGCTTAGTCGCATCCAACTTTCTGTGACCCCACGGACTTGCAGCAGGCCAGATTTCCCTGTCCTTCACCATCTCCCAGAACTTGCTGAAAACCATGTCCATTGAGTTGGTGAAGCTAATAACCATCTCATCCTCTGCCACCCTCTTCTCTTTTGCCTTCAATCTTTCCCAGCCTCAGGATCTTTTCAGTGAGTCAGCTCTTCTCATCAGGTGGCCAAAGTATTGGGCCTTCAGCTTTAGCAGCAGGCCTTCCAATGAATATTCAGGGTTAATTTCTTTTCAGATTGACTTTTGGTCATAGCATGAGAATAAGAGAGATGGAAACACTTGCTCAAACACTTGGCAAATTTAATCCGACCTCAGCCTTTTGGGGAGAACAGTTTGAAGAAGAAGGGGAGAAGGAAAGAAGAAAGAAAAGAGCTGAGATGTTAATAATGCTTCATGCAGTCATTAAAGATCATAAGGAGAATGCAGTGGGCCTTTCTAATGGTACAGCAGAGGGGAAAATACAAAGAATCTGAGAAAACACATTCTTTGGGGGCACCACCCAAACAGTAACTGTCACTGCCTAAAGGACAAGTTCATGAGATAAACTGTTGAGAGAGAGAAACATCTCTAGTTACATTTTTAAACACAGAACTTTTCTAACTTATGCCTCCAAGCTTCTAAAGCCAAAGCCCTCAGCTTCCCATAGCCACACTTGCTAAGATGTACAGCTATGGCAACAGTCAAAGCAAGTGGAGCTTCTGTGACAGCTGGAATGAAATACTATGGAGAGAAAAATCACAGCGTTATATTTGCGTGTGCGTGAATGCTCAGTCGTGTCTGACTCTTTGCGACCTCATGGATGGTAGCCCACCAGGCTCTTCTGTCCACAGAATTTTCCAAGCAAGGTCACTGGAGTGGGTTGCCATTTCCTACTCCAGGGGATCTTCCTGACCCAGGGATCGAACCTGAGTCTCCTGTATCTCCTGCAGTGACACAGAGAATCTTTACCACTGTGCCACCTTGGGGAGTTTTAATTTATGTTATATAGTGTTGTCTTATCTGTCTTTAATAAGCACGTGTCAAAATCTCATGTATGTCATTGTACCGCTTCAATCATTCCATGACATTTTTTCTACCACTGTGATCTGACAGCTTTCAACCTCACATAAATGCCAAGTACTTTGATCCCACCATCTTTTCCACAAGTCATCCCTCGTGAAGTACTCTCTTCCTCCTCATGTAGTTTAAAATACACAATCAAGGGAGTAATTACATCCAATCTTACTTTCTTGCTGCTCATTATGGCTGAATGGTAGCATCCAAAATGATATGCCCATGTTCTAATTCCAAGAAATTGTGAATGTCATCTTATTTAGAGAAAAAGAGAGGGGTCTTTGCAAATGTAGTTATGCCAAAGATCTTGAGATCATTCTGAATTATTATTAATGTGGACCCTAAATCCAATGACAAATGTCCTTATAAATGACACACAGTAGACATGCATAGAAAGTGATATGAAGACAGAGACAGCAATTCTAGTGTTGTGGCCACAAGTCAGAGAGAAGAGAAAGAGGAAATGTGTCCAAGGGGAACAGATATTGGAGTGATGAGGCCACAAGTCAAGAAATGTCAACAGCAACCATAAGCTGAAAGAGGCAAAAAAAAAAAAATATATATATATATATATATATATATATATATATTTCCCCTTAAAGCCTCTGAAGAGAGTTCGCCTGTGCTGACACCTTGATTTCAGACTTCTGACCTCTAGAACTACAAGAGAAAATAAATTTATATTGTTTTAAGCCACCCAGTCTGTAGTGATTTGTTACAGCAACCACAGAAAAATTTTTAGAGTTGTCTGGGTCATGGAAAACCTCCACCTCCTCTGAACCTTATCCCATGCACTGAACATGGCTGGAGAAAACTCACAACTATTACCATTTTAAACCTATAACTACAAACTTCCCTGGTTGATCTGTGCTCTTTCTAGCTCTTGTCATGAATGACTTCTTATACTCACTCTTGACTAGCATTATCACTTTATCTTTCCCTGAAAATAAATAGAAAAAATCAAAGAAGTTTTATAGGCTCTTATCAGGCAGTAGGTAGCCATTTATCCTGGATATATAGATCAGGTATTCATACTCCCCTCTAAACATCTAAGGACAATTCAGCCGGTGAGCTAATCAACCCTTTCTTGCCTATCAAAGGTCAAGACTCCAAAGATCACCCCATTTCTTCTATATACATCAAGTTTTCTCTCTCTTGCAGGAGTCCCCAACCTCTGGGATCTAATGCCTGATGATCCAAAGTGGAGCTGATGTAACAATAATGGAAATAAAGTGCACAATAAATGTAACGCACTTGAATCATCCCGAAACCACACCACCACCTCCAGTCTGTGGAAAAAACTGTCTCCCATGAAACTGGTCCCTGGTGCCAAAGCAGCTGGGAACTGCTGCTCTACTGAGTTGCATTCAGCATACAAAAATATGCTTCTTTATACCATCTACAGTCATAATTCTTCCTTATGCAGCAAAGCTCCACTAAGTTGTCTGAACTGATTCCCTGCAATGCCTGTCTTCTCATTCTGGGTTAAACATACTCTCTCAAAATTTCCCCCTACGCCAACAGTACTCCTTAGCAAGGTGTCTTAACTCGATGCTGCTAGATTTAGTGATTAATTTCTATTTCCCCCTTTACTTGACTTGTCAGTGGCACTCAACACAGTCCCAATGTCTTCCTCCTTGTTAAAATCTCTTGACTTGGGTTTAAGAACCCCATACTCCTGTTTTTATGCCTCCCTCACTGACCATTCTTATTGTCCTTGCTAGTTTCTCCTCTTTTCCCTAGCTCTTAGCTTTGTTATATCTCAAGGATTTCCTTTGTCCTCTTTACTTCCCACAATCAAATTTTCTTGTGATCATACTGTCTCATGAATTTAAATATCATCTGTTAGTAGGTTAATCCTAAATTTATGTCCCCAGTCAAGACTCTTCTCCCAAACACCAGACTATATTCCCCTGTTTCCTTTACTTATCTATTCATTTACACTTGAAAGTAGACATCTCAAACTTACATCCAAAATAGATCCTTTGAGTTTTCTCCCTCAAAATTATCTTTCCACAGTATATTAATGGACAGACTATTATCTATTAATGGATAATGGGTATTATCCACAGTTTATCCATTATTAATGGGTTTCCCTGTGTCTCAGACGGTAAAGAATATACCTGCAATATGGGAGACGTAGGTTCAATCTCTGGGTTGGAAAGATGCCCTGGAGAAATAAATGGCAACCCATTCCAATGTTCTTGCATGGAAAATCCCATGGACAGAGGCGCCTGATGGTCTACAGTTCAGGAGGTCACAAAGAGTCAGATGACTGAGTGCCTTTCTCTTCACTTCGTCCATTAATTACTTATGACAAAAACCTTTGGTATGATATCAGAGACATCTATATATATTTGTTGCATCCCGCATCCAAACTATCAGAAAATATTGTGGGTTCTTCAAATATACTGAGAATAAGTCAATTAATTTCCACCTTCATTGTAAACACCTGGTCCAAGCAACCATTATCTCTTATCTGATCTACAAGTTGCCAGCTTTGTCTTTTAAGTCTATAACTCAGATTATATCACTTTTCAAAATGTTTGCGAATAGTTTCCCTACATCATTCAGAAAGGAAATTAAAATCCTCAGACTAGTGTATGCCACTTATATCTTTCACCATATTTTCTGTGGTCTCCTGCATTCACTTCTCCACAGCTATGTGGGCACCCTTGCTGTTCCTACAAAATACCTGACAACCTTCTGTTAGAACATTTACACTGGTTGTTCCCTTAGACTGGAATACCTGCTCCCCAGATAAGTGCAGGTGTAACTCCTTCACATCCTTTAAATCTCTGCTCAAATGTCATTCTTCTCTGAGGTCTACACTAACCACCATATTTGAGAATTACCCTGACTCCAACTACTGCACTCCTTATTTGCCTTCCATGATAAGGCAAATATCTCCATGATCCTTACCATTTTCTGTCATACTATATAATTTCTTTTACTCCTTGGTTCACCAGTTAATTTCTGCTCCCCTCCCCAACTAGAATAGTTTCCCCAAGGCAGGGATTTTTGGCTGTCTTTTCCCACTGGTAGGTCTCAGAGTCTTAGGATGGTGCCTGGCACTTTGTAGGCATCCATCAGAATCCATCTGAAAAATATTGTACTCCAGTGACCCACTCTATCACACAGAATAGGTCTTTGAGGAATCCCATTTAATTTCAAATACCCTCATTCAAATGATTTGAATGTCAGTAAATTGAACAGTCAGAGAAAAATATAACCATAAAGACCACTTTTGGATGCCAACATGTCATAATTTCAAAACCTTATTAGGTACTAATTTTTGATAACAAAGAAGAAGAGGAATTGACATTTAATCAGACACTAACATCATGCTAGAATCCTTAAAATTCATTTTGATTTATTGGAATATAGTTGCTTTACAACGTTGTGTTAGTTTTTGCTGCACAATGAAGTGAATCAGCTCTATGTATTCATATATCCCCTCCTTCTTGGTCTCCCTCCCATCCCCCAGCCCCACCTATCTAGGTCATCACAGAGCTCCAAGCTGAGCTTTCTGAATTTTATAGCAGGTACCCACTAGTTATTGTTTTAAACATGGTAGTGTATATATGTTAACCCAATCTCCCAATTCACCCCAGCCCTTCTCCCACCACCCCCACCATATCCACACATCCATTCTCTACATCTGGGTCTCTCTTCCTGCCCTGCAGATAGGTTCATCTATACCATTTTGCTAAATTACACATATATGTGTTAATACATGATATTTGTTTTTCTCTGACTTTTTTCACTCTGTATAATATGCTGTAGGTCCACCTATGTCTCTACAAATGACCCAACTTCCTTCTTTTATATGGCTGAGTAATATTCCATTGTATATATGTACCATATTTTCTTTATCAATTCATCAGTCTATAGACATTTAGATTGCTTCCGTGTGCTAGCTAGAACTATATATATTGTAAATAGTGCCGCAGTAAACATTGGAGTGCATGTGTATTTGAATTATTATTTTCTCTGAATATATGCCCAGTAGTGTACAGTAACTCTATTTTTAGTTTTTTTCAGTTCAGTTCAGTCATTCAGTCGTGTCCGACTCTACAAGCCCATGAATCGCAGCATGCCAGGCCTCCCTGTCCATCACCAACTCCCAGAGTTCACCCAGACCCATGCCCATCAAGTCCGTGATGCCATCCAGCCATCTCATCCTCTGTCATCCCCTTCTCCTCCTGCCCCCAATCCCTCCCAGCATCAGAGTCTTTTCCAATGAGTCAACTCTTTGCATGAGGTGGCCAAAGTACTGGAGTTTCAGCTTTAGCATCATTCCTTCCAAAGAAATCCCAGGGCTGATCTCCTTCAGAATGGACTGGTTGGATCTCCTTGCAGTCCAAGGGACTCTCAAGAGTCTTCTCCAACACCACAGTTCAAAAGCATCAATTCTTCGGTGCTCAGCCTTCTTCACAGCCCAACTCTCACATCCATACATGACCACAGGAAAAACCATAGCCTTGACTAGATGGACCTTAGTTGGCAAAGTAATGTCTCTTGCTTTTGAATATGCTATCTAGGTTGGTCATAACTTTTCTTCCAAGGAATAAGCGTCTTTTAATTTCATGGCTGCAATCACCATCTGCAGTGATTATGGAGCCCCCAAAATAAAGTCTGACACTGTTTCTACTGTTTCCCCATCTATTTCCCATGAAGTGATGGGACCGGATGCCATAATCTTCATTTTCTGAATGTTGAGCTTTAAGCCAACTTTTTCACTCTCCTCTTTCACTTTCATCAAGAGGCTTTTTAGTCCCTCTTCACTTTCTGCCATAAGGGTGGTGTCATCTGCATATCTGAGGTTATTGATATTTCTCCCGGCAATCTTGTTTCTCTATTCTGTTCTCCATAGTGGCTGTAGGTAAGATTTTAATCCAACAACTCACTTAAAATTCTATGGTGTCAGGTATTCTCTTCTCATTTTACAAGTGAAGCTTATATGGGAAGCTTTATTATTGTTTAGTCTCTCAGTCATATCTGATTCTTTTGTGACGACTCCTTGGAATGTAGCTCACCAGACTCTTCTTTCCATGGGAAGTTTAAGTCACTTATAAGCAGGAAGAACTGAAATTTTAGTACACATATATCTAACTACAAACATATGCAATATATACAGTGATCCATTTAACTGATCTGTTCAGTTAAAAGTTATATCACTGCTTTGGGCCACTGTCATGGGCTGGCCTGCTATTTCCTGCCTAGCACTTTACCATTCTTTTGGCAGCTCACAAGTCTCCATCTTCATGGCTTTGGAAGAAACTAGGATATTTGCAAAGACCTTATGATGTGGTGCAATCAACTTTGGAAGTCCACAGCTCATCTGTATTCATCCAGTCATTCCCCTTCTTTGGAAATCATATGGAGTTTTAGCTTTGCAAGCTTTAAGGGAATTCATGCTGAACTTGGTTTCCCAGTTTATGGAGGGAATCATCCTTAAAAAAAGAGAAAGAGAGAGAGAATGAATCCTTATGCAGAAAGGTACAGGAAGAGAGATGGAAGGAGATGGAGGGAGAATAAAAGAGGAAGAGAGGGAAGGAGGGAAATGGGAGAGAGGGATGAAGAGGGGGAGAGAGAGAGAGATTATTGGGGCAGATAAGGTTCTGATGACTTAGTTCTTGGAGTAGAGCTTATTCTAGTTTCAGATATTTCCAAAGTGGGACTGCAACCCTGTCACTCAAAGATTAATTTTTTTTTAGATTTTTAAATCCTCTCACATTTTGGTAACTCTGCATTTATTGAATACAGTATCACAGCCTAACAGGGTGCAATCATTAACTTAGGTACCTGAAATTCTGAACACTAGCCCTATAATATAATGAAGTTCAAGTGGCCATATCTTAGAAAGTGAAGGTGAGTTAATTACACAAGCCTTAGAACAAATACATGAAATAAAATACTATATCCTTAGGAAATATGTCTAAAAATAAGAGTAAAAAATCTGAAATAAAAGTCATTCCTGTAGATCCAAGAGCCTTTGTTTTCTCCATTTGCTTTAAACAAGATTTATAATTTAAAGAAGGTGTAAGAAGCCTGGGCAAATAATGAAAATGAGTGTCCTGAGCTATATGCTAAAAAAATTAATAGAAAAAATTAATTCATAATTACTTCAAAGAAATCATAGTGGTGACAATCACTTTGTCACCATGGAAGAATTTTTCCATATTTTTAACGGACAGGTCCTACTAGGTCCTGCCATTTGTTACCGTTTCTGTAAACTTTCTGAATTCAGAAATTTGAGTTTTTATGAAAGAAACTTCTGCATTTATATATATTAATTCAAGGTTTTATAACACAGTGCAGGGAAACAGAATGATCTGTAGGCCACAGTCAGGCCCTAGCATCTGCTTTCGCCTCTCAGTGATTATCTGGGCCCAGGAATGATGAGGAAAATGAACAAAGGATCAGGCATGTGGGTAGTGGCCTCCCAGGAGAGCCACTGGGATGGTTTAATTATCTTTCATCTTTGATAAGACTGACTTCTTAAATTTCACATCAACTATGTTGGATATTTTTAAGTTGAGGAGTCATAAATTACCCCCACATAATGGAATATGTAAGAAAAAAATGTGTGCGCTAAGTCACATCTCACTCTGTGCAACTCCATGGACTGTACCCCACCAGGCTCCTCTGTCCACGGGATTCTTCAGGCAAGAATACTGGAGTGGGTTGCCATTTCCTTCTCCAGGGGATCTTCCTGACCCAGGGATCAAACCTGAGTCTCTCACATCTCCTGCATTGGCAGGCAGGTTCTTTGCCACTAGCGCCACTTGGGAAAGGTGGTGGTGATTTAAATGTGTTTACTATGCATCTGATCTGAACTTTCCTCACAGAAGCACACCCAGCAGGAGAGTATAGATTAAAAAGTGAAGTATTCCAATCTAACAGTGCAAAGTCTTCAGACAGTTCCTCCTTGGGGTATGAATGTTTATTTATTTATTTGACTGTGCTGGGTCTTAGTTATGAAATGTAGGGTGGATCATTGTGGTGCTTGGACTCTCTAGCTGTAGCTTGTGGGCTCAAGTAGTTGGAGCATGCAGGCTTGGTTGTTCTTCAGTATGGGAGATCTTAGTGCCCTGACCAGGGATCAAACCTGCGTCCCCTGCATTATAAGGCAAATTCTTAACCTCTGGATGACCAGGGAAGTTCCTCTTCCTGATACTCTTTACCAGCTTTCTGATCACCTGCAGTGGCCTTCCCTGGTAGCTCAGTTGGTAAAGAATCCACCTGCATTGCAGGAGACCCCCGTTTGATTCCTGGGTTAGGAAGAATCCTCTGGAGAAGAGATAGGCTACCCACTCCAGTATTCTTGGGCTTCCCTGCAGCTCAGCTGGTAAGAATCCACCTGCAACGTAGGAGACCTGGATTCGATCCCTGGGTTGGGAAGATCCTCTGGAGAAGGGAGAGGCTGCCCACTCCAGTATTCTGGCCTGCAGAATTCTAAAGACTATATAATCCATAGGGTCGCAAAGAGTCAGACATGACTGAGTGACTTTCACTCACTCACTCACCTGCAATGATGCCATTTGCCAGTGTGGTTAGCTGAACACCCTGAAGGTATTCATTCTGGTTGATGAAATAGTGACATGCATTTTGTCTCAGCCAGTGTTCGAAGGGAAGCCATTTCTTCTCTTTGCTGACAGGAGATGACTAATCCTTAGCTTTTCCTGGTGCCACAGACACCCGCAGTCTAGCAACAACTCCCATGCGGCCCCTTGTCCAGTGGGGCCTTGGGGCAGCCCTTGATGTCATATCCTTCCATTCAGTTTCACTGACTCCGCAGACGCCTCCCATGTTTATCAGCCAGCACACTAGACTGTCTTCTGCGCTGTTCAGCTAGGTGTCTTTCTCAGTCCAGGAGCTGAGGTGGCCTTTTTGGGGCAAAGCATCCTCTCTTGTTCCCACTGCCTTCCCAGGATGAACTGTCTCTTCTATCGCAAGGCACATATGCCATAAGCTATGTAGGGACTTCTCTTCTGAAGGTCCCCAAAGGAAGTGAGATCAAAGTCTTTCTGGCCTACAGTGTCCTCACTAACCTCACCGGATGCCGTAGAAGCCTCTCCACTCCAACAAGTCAGGAGCCTTCACAGTGGTTAAACAAGTCCACCTCGCTCTCTCTACATCAAGTTGAACTGGGACAACAGGTCTGGACTGTTAGCATCTCCTTCTTTAATAAAGGATGAAAATTATAAGACTATAAGATCAGAGGTCTTGATCATATTATAGAAGGAAATGAAAAAAATCTAGAAAATACATTTCCCTCTAGGTATCAATAAAACCAACTCACAAGCCTACGGCCTTACTGAGGCCTAGAAAATGTTACTTTGACTGTCAGAGCCACATGCTGCTTTTTCTTTTGTTTTGCATTTATGCCGTAATGCTCCTCAGGCTTTTGGAGGCAGATGGATGCAGCAGGTTGAACACGGAGGAGGCTGTATCAAGAAAATAAGGGAAAAGCACAGTAAGTAAGAGAGAGCTCACACTTCAGTGAATAGTATTCTAGAGCAGAAATCTCAAGCTTATTTAATTTGGACCTTCTACTAAACAAAGCTGAGATTGGCATAGATCCCTGTTTGTGTATTGCAGTCCTAAGCTTGAGACTTGACCAATATTCCAACACCGTTAAGAGCTGGAGAACATACCCCTTACACTAGGATCAGATTTAGGATGTGTTTCTTACTTTATTGGTGCAGCCCTGCAACCTCTTCTGATGTTTAGTGAACAGTAACTAATAAATTACTGTGAATATAAATTCCCTCCTGTATTTTCTTCCTCAACCCTGAGTCATTTTCTTCCTGCTCTTAATTTTTTTCTTTTAATCTAAAAGTTTTTATCATTATAGGATCAGAGACTTTTTCCATGGCAACATATCTGTGTTATCTCTCATTTATTAAATCATATTTATTTTAGTGCAGTTATTAAGATTTTAAAGTAAAATGACTGCTAAAAGCCATTTTTCTTTTTAATACATAGTTTTCTTTTTTGAACTTTGAAAGTTTAGTTTTGATTGATTTTTAATGACAAAGTCGTCTTTCTCCCATGTTAAATTGATTCTTGAGTACTCTTAGGTGATACGCCAGAAATAACCTGAATATTTCTTTGAAGTTTTAGTATTAGTATTATTTCTCAAAATCTGTTGCAATTTATGATCTTTGTTCCATAGCAAAGAGGCTACATTTATGGACATGTATAACTTAAACCAGATATTCTTTTCTAAACCTTCTCTTTGAAAGATAATTAATCTCATTCAGTTAAGAATAAGCATTAAGCTAGCAAACTAAACTTTACATTTAATTATGAGTTTCACAATGTCCTAAATAACCTTGAAGAATACACCACAACGTTGGTCATGTTTTTTAAACAGTTGACAAAAAATAGATAATTCTCACCTACTAAATTATATTTTAGGGCGCATAAAAGAAACTAGGCTAGCTATTCTCATTTTATTACTTTGCACATACATGTATATGAACTACCAGAGGAAAAGAAACTAATGGGCTGATTTTCAAAATGCCATTTCTTTGCTAAACAAAATATTTGTAAATCCATGGAAATATTGATTGTATGGATCCACATAGACGCCAACACATATCATGCCTGATACATACTAAATTCTTTTTTTTATTAATTTTTAAATTGAAGTATAGTTCATTTACAATGTCATGTTAGTTTCAGGTGTATAGCAGAGTGATTCAGATATATATATATAAAGAAACATACCCTTTACACTAAGATCAGCTTTAGGATATGTCTCTTGTTTTATTGGTGCAGCCCTGCAATCTCTTCTGATGTTTAGTGAGCAGTAACTAATAAATTACTATTGTATAAATTTCTTCCTATATTTTCTTCCTCAATATATATCTGAATATATATATGTATGTATTATTTTTCAGATTCTTTTCCCTTGAGGGTTATTACAAAGTATTGAGTAGAGTTCTCTATACTATAAGTAGGTACTTGTTAGTCATCTACTTTCTGTACAGTAGTGGGACATAGTGACTTTTATAGGGGATTATAGCTCAGTAACACCTACTCTTCCTTGCCCACCTGCCCTTGCGGGAGGGTACATTCCCGTCTTGTTAGTGATGGATTTGTTCACGTGATGTGCACTGGCCAATGGAATAGGAGTGAAGGTAAGGAGGGTCACGTTCCAGTGGCATCTTTAGGGGCCAGTGAAAGTGTCTGTCAGCCCTCTTGTCATCTTCACTCTGCCATGACCTCAGCATACTTATAGTAGAGCTTCTCCATCAAAGGAAGCTCTTGAAGGAGAGTCATGTGGTACAACTGACCATTCGGTCTGCCTGGCATGGACCCACTGCAGCCAGCTTGCAAGAGATCAATACATATTATTGTAAACCACTGAGATTTGGGGAGTATTGGGTTCCTAGCATCATTGGAGCAATGCATATAAGCACATACGTAGATGATGTGCGCTGGTAAAGCAAAACCCTGAAATTTGCATCTCATGGCTTTGGAGCTGAGTGGAAGGCAGCAGACAAACTGTTATTTCTGACTAGATCAAAAGGGAAGTATTATTTATGTCCAAATATTTGACAAAGCTGATATTTGAAGGGACTCAAGAGGCAAATGATATATCTAATGAATCTGTAGGTTTGGGCAAGGAGATGTTAAGACAGAATATTAGTAGGTGTAGTTGATAAATATCATGAGACAGATGAGCTTGCCAAAGATTTGGCCTTTTTTACAAGAAGGGATAAAAGAAGAGAGAATCCAAATATGCCTGGACTTTCAAAGTTTCAAGATCTAACTGATTCTCATCTCCAGCCTCTTCAGCCTTCAAATGATTGTCAGATTAAGAGCTGGGGAGAAAGATCAGCCTAAGGCAAGACTGTCACATCTTTTGTTAAGACCTCTGATGGGATTAAGATGCCCTCCAGGAATTTTTTTTTTTTTTTTCAAGAAAATAGCTCAGTGAAAAGAGACTAAGGACACAACCCACAGAAGTCTAATAATCTCAAAATATCTGTAAATCTATAGACGTACTGCCACATGGTAGTAGCTGAAATCAAATCTATTAGAAACATGTTTTTGAGAGAGTCCTAGTGCCAAAAGCACTGTAAGAAGTGAAGTCACTCAGTCGTGTCTGATTCTTTGCAACCCTATGGACTGAAGTCTACCAGGCTCCTCCGT
Organism: Aepyceros melampus; assembly: GCA_006408695.1. NCBI lineage: Eukaryota > Metazoa > Chordata > Mammalia > Artiodactyla > Bovidae > Aepyceros > Aepyceros melampus. The sequence goes on along the minus strand of SJXQ01007090.1, from coordinate 464,543 downwards.
CCATGCAATTTTCCAGGCAAGAGTACTGGAATGGGTTGCCATTTCCTTCTCCAGGGGATCTTCCCAACCGAGGGATTGAACCTGGGTCTCCCGCATTGCAGGCAGACGCTTTACCATCTGAGCCACCAAGAAGCCCAAAAATAAGCACTGTAAAACTTGGCCCAAAAGACTCTGAGTGATGAAGTTAAACAGTCATTGGCCCCCAAATTTCTTGGGACAAGGGGCAGCCTGCGAATGTAGCTCGGCCAGCAAGGAGAGCCGTTTCTTCAATGCCCCCTCAGATGTTATGAAATGCCTTGGAACAGGAGAGCACACAGAGGCAGAATCAAAGCCTTGGCGAACAATGAACTTGAGAGATACTCGCAGGACCAACAGAGCGAATCTAGGAAGATCCCCTATCCCCAGAATAATGGGCCTCACAGTTTCTGCCCAGTGGGTTTTCAGAGTAGCTGTGCGACCATGACTACTGTGTGATTCCCTTTGTTCTGTCTGAATAGGAGTGATTACTGTAGTTGTCTTGTTCCTTGCCTACCCTGTGGTTTGGAAATGTAGAGGGAAGAGGACTTTTTTTTTTTTATCACTCTGAGTTTTTAGATTTCCATGAGTTGCATCCAGCCATGGCATAGAGAAAATCACAGGATGAAATAGGGAAGAACATTTTGTATTCTTTTACAGGTTAATCACTAAAAGGATGTTGCCTCTAAGCTTAAATTATATATAATGGCCCACCACTGGGAACCCTGCTTCCCGGGTAATGAGCATTAAGCTAAAATACCTTTGTCTGGCTCAAAGGAAACATCCAGACCAGACCCATCTGTGAATGACTGCAGGGAGAAAGAAATTAATACATCCCTTCAGAAGGCTGATGGAAACCAGGAATTATATGACTTTACTCCCTCCCCTTTTAGTATAAAAGAAGCATGAATTCTGAGGAAAGATGGTTCTCTGGGGCATGAAACCATCATCTTATCAGTTAGCTGGCTTTCCAAATAAAGTCAATATTCCTTGCCCCAATAAGTCTTCTCTCAATTATTGGCCTGTTGTGCAGCAAATTGTATGAGTTTAGGCATGGTAACAGTATGTTTCAATAATATTTTTGCCTCAAATATTCATATTTACGCAATATAAATATATTGAGTAAAAGCTAGCCAAGGCAGCAAGTGTACTGTATATATTGGTCAGGAAAGTTTATTGCACACAGTCTCATCACTGAAAACCTTCATTCAACAAATGACCATCAGTACAATAATAGACCCAGAATCCTCTAATTGCTCTTCCCTTTCATTTTGATGAGTAAATCCATAATCCACAGAACCATCGTAGCGATTCATCTGTAAAGCAGAGCTCATCACACGGAGCACAGCTCTGATTACATCCGAGTCATGCCTTCTATCACCTACTGGATAAAGTTCATACTCCTTGGTATGTTTCATAGGATTCTCCAAGAAATGGTTTTTGCTTTCATTTTTAGTCTCATATTTTCCTTTTATCTTCAAACTTTACACTTATAAATATTAAATGGAGAGGAACAACCATCAATTGTTAGCTGATTCTCAACTTAACCAATTTAACTAGATGTAAAACGTAAAATCCATGCACCACAGCACAAGTAGCCTGACCAAACCAAACTGGCCTCTGAACTGTTTCAACAGGAAATTCAAACAAAGAGTAATGAATTGACAAGGACAACTGCATGTTACACTGGCTTTACTTTATTTCTTGAGTCTCACGACTCAGTCTCTCCCTACCTGCAATCATCTTACTGAATTCCCCTTTTAACTGAACAAAGTGAATTGTAGGCTCAGAAACTTCAGCCTGCAGCAGTATTTGCTGCTTAAAAAAAAATAGTAGTAATGTGAGAGGAGGAATCACGACAAGGAATACTTTTCTTTCATTTATTTTTCTAACTGCTGACATAGAGAAAGAAGATATTTACAGAAGAAATGAGTAAAGCTGGCAATTCCCAAATCTCCAAATCAGATGATTTAGACCCAGAAGAATGCTGAGATTGTTACACAGACTATGTAACCATCAGAAGAACATCAAGCTTCACATATTTTTTTAAATGCCTGAATTGTCTTGGTTGTCCAAGTTTTTTAAAACCTCAGCACTATTTATATTTCATGCCAAACAGTTCTTTGCTTAGTGTGCCCTTGTGTTTGTGTGTTTGTGGTGTTGATGGTGATGCTCTGTCTTATGCATTGCAGCATATTTAACTGCGTCTGCAGCTTTCCCCAACATTTGCATCTACCATTTCCAGTTGTGACAAAAAAAAAAAAAATACAGATTTTCCAATTATTCTCTGGGGGAAGAAAGGTAAAGTTCCTGAGCAAGAACTACTAGTCTACACTGATCACATTTTTTTTAAATTTTATGTAAGTGTCCCCCCCACTTCATTTTATTTACCTACATATATCTTTGCATAGTTAGACCCACAACACTTGTAGACCATTCCAATGACCACTTGGGTAGCATGAAAGCATGGCTACCTCTGTTGCAGCATTGTACAGTTGAAAGAACATTTGATTTTTCTCCTGAAGATCTTATGTCCATGGTGTGGTTTCCAAATATTCAGATAGTAGAAAGCTCTTGGAAAATCATTAATCATCATATGTAAAATAGAATATATCTATCCAATCAAATGTAATTGTTTTCTCCAGGATCCAATAAGTTAATAAATGTGAAAGCATATTATAAATGGCATTCTAAAGAGACATGCTATTATTTTTTACTAATGCTGTTTCTCTAAACCTAGTTTGAATATAAATATTGAGATACTCAGCTTCAGTGTTATTATATTTATTCTAATCTTAAGCCTCTAAATTAAGGCACTTGTATAAGAAAATCAAGAATGGATATGGTAACAGTTAACTCTTTTTAACATGAAATGATGTAGCAAATATTCTCTGAACCAAATTTTAATTGCTTGTACATGGATGATTCTATAGTGCTTTGCTCAGATAAGTGCTTAATAAATACTTGTGGAATTGAATTAACTGAACCAAAAGACATATTTCCTTCTAATAGATCTAGCAGTGTGACAGTTCCTAGTTTCATCATGTGGAAATAAATTATGATGCCTTTAAATAGAAACTTCTTATGGAATTGATAACAATAGGTTCAGAATAAACTCTCCCATATCCACCCATTACTGTTTCTTTGTTTCCCTTGTGCTCACTCTAATACCATAAATATTAATAATGTTTTCTTGTAATTTACCTGATAGTTTTATCAAAGCTGATAGTTTTAACAAAGTATTTTCCCTATGTTTCTCATTCCACCTTTCTGAAATTTCCCCATTTTTCAAACCATGAATCATTGTTTCTCTCTTCCATAATGTTTCTATTCATGTTAAGAATCACATTGGGTTTTCAAAATTCTATTTATTGACACTACAAAATTATAAAATATATTACTTATGTTACTGTCATCTAAGTTTTTTCATTTTTTGCATCATAAATATTATTCAGTAAATGGATGTTTGTTAGTTGGGTCTGCAGAAAATTGGAAGATCTATAAATGCAAGGACCATGTCTTACACTTATTTTGCATTCCATGAAGAATTCTTCTTTCACCAAATATTTGCTGAATATCTGCTATATGCAAGTTACTGTGCTCAGTGATTTGGGGCATGCAAAGATGTTCAAGCTGCAATCCCTGTCCTCCAGGGTAAATGTATAATTGATAAGTGGCCTGGAGCCTATTTTATAATTGTATGAGTTCACTCAATTTAGAATATTTAAAATTTTTATTTAATTTTCACTACCACCTCTGTGCTTGTTTGTTTTGCTGTTGCTGATACTTTTTAAACTTGACATCTAAATGGGAATTCAAATGAATGCCTGAGTATCAAATTCATTGATGTATGATGGTATTCTTGCTTTTACTTTCCCATTATATTTCTTTTCTGTCAAAAGAACTTCAGCATACACATTTAAATCAGAATACACTATCCCATATAGTTTTAGTTTTCTCCCTCAAGTTGATCCTTTGAAAATCCATCTATTCAATCTTTAGTCTTCCCTGTCCTTTTAAATTCACAACCTCACTGCTCTGTTCAGAAGATTTTCCTCTTCCCTTTCCAAGCCTGATTGGTATGCTTTTCTTTGAGGTAACTCTGGAAAACACAGTCAACAGTGGCCTCTAGACAAATAAAATCTGAATAAATACACTCTTACCTTTTCAGTAGCTTATCCTTAAGGCTTCGTAACTGTCATTGCAAATGCTATTTATGCTGGAAACTAACGCTTTCAAAGGCCAGAGGTGCGCCTGGATAATATGGTCTACAGTCAATTCTAGACAACTTTTTAGCCATTTATAATGCCAACTAACACTTCTTAAAAATCAGTGTTTATGGATACAGTCATTTCATATTTGTCCACAGCCAGAGAATGTACAACAGCAAGAATGAACCCTAAGGTACATTATGAAATTTGGATGGTTATGATTTATCAATATAGTTTCATCAATTGTAGCAAATGTGCTGCTCTGGTGGTGGTGTTTATAATGGGGGAGGTTATGGGGTTTATGTGGGGACAAAGGACATAAAGGACTCTTGCTCCTTTCAATGTTTCTGTGAACCTAAAACTGCTCTAAAAACATAAGAAAGTCTTAAAATGTTTCAAAAACTAGTGTTCTGTTCATTTTATTTGGGTTCAATAATCAAACTTCAGTAGATTATGCTTCAAGTTTTTTGAATTACCGTCCTAATCCAGCTCTTTAAATCATAATTTGATCGTAGATTAACCTGTGTAATAATATATGTTCCATACTTCCTGTTTATCATCTGTTGTTTATCACTGTTCCAATATAGCTGATATTTATGTTAATAATAATATGAACATTGACTAACATCATTTTCCACCTACTTTTGCTAAGTGCTTTATATGTATAAGCTCATATCATCACGTAAAACTATGAGGTATAAACTTTAATATTTCCATTTGTCATGTAATGAAAATTAGACTCAGAGAAATTTTATAATTTACTATTGGTCATCCAGCTATTAAATGGCAGAGTCCATGATTTTAATTATTGTGCTTACTTCTATGTAAAATGTTTAATATATATTTTATCACATTATTCTTTTTTTCTAATATTGTTCTGGTATGTCTCATTAAAAATTTAGATATAGGGCAGCTTTCATTAATGAAAAGTTGATGCTGCTGCTGCTGCTGCTAAGTCGCTTCAGTCGTGTCTGACTCTGTGTGACCCCATAGACGGCAGCCCACCAGGCTCCCCCGTCCCTGGGATTCTCCAGGCAAGAACACTGGAGTGGGTTGCCATTTCCTTCTCCAATGCATGAAAGTGAGAAGTAAAAGTGAAGTCACTCAGTCGTGTCCGACTCTTCGCGACCCCATGGACTGCAGCCTAGCAGGCTCCTCGCCCATGGGATTTTCCAGGCAAGAGTACTGGAGTGGGGTGCCATTGCCTTCTCCGGAAAAGTTGATACATATATATATATATATAAAATATATAAAATAGACTTAACCCATATAGACATTTGAATAAGCAACTTAAACTGGACTAATAATTGCTGGAAGCCAGCGTGAGGAATCCCACCTGCGACAAGGTCATGTGGAGATTTGACGGGCAAGGACGAGTCAGATCTCAGGTTTTCCCCCTGGCATTTCCTAAGCATGTACCCCCCAAAAAATAAGAATCTGCCTGCTTTTCCACTCTTCCGACATTCTCTGGAAAAAGTCAAACTCAGGGCTTTAGTCTTCTGCATTTGAATGAGTGTTTCAATCCAAAAACCTCTCTGATGGCTTTCTAGCCTGCCTGCAGGATGCGTACAGCCTCGCAAGTGATTGTTTGAGGCCTCCCGACTGAGGCACAGGAAGCTTAAAACATCCTAGGAATGTAGGGGCTTCCGAGGAGTCATAATCATTAGAACAGGACTGATTAAAGGTTTCATTTGTTGAGCCAATACTTGCTGCCAAATTTTCATATCTTATATAGTTGGTATATAGAAAAACAGGTAATAGACCTGGTATTAGCAATATTAGCTCTTTGAGTTAAGTACTTTCTTTATTATAACTCACTGCACCTTTGTCCTACAGGAATGTAACTTTATTTAGTACTTTGAGGGTAATGCAGAGTAAAGAAAAAACACTTCTAGGGAAAAGGGGTTTTCTGGTTGATAGACAATTACTCAGGAAGAGAGCCATAAAAATGTTAACATGCCTCTTGGCCAGAAGATAATGTAAACCACCTGAGACCTTTTGTATACGGGAGGGTATGCAAATAGAAAGCCTGGTTTTTGGGCGGCTAATGCTGATCTCTCTGTACAATCAAAAGGGTGTAAAAGGCCCTTCTAAGATAATAGAGGTGGGGCCAGTCCTTGGAGGGGGCCAGTCATTCGAAAGGGCTAGTCATTGGAAGGACTGGTTTCCCCCGTGTCTCCATTTTCTCCAATTTCTGGCTGAATTCCCATCTGGGGCTTGGAGGCTCGCCATGTCTGCTTACCTGTCCCGGCTGCTAAGATCCGTAAGAGAGAGGGTCCAGGGCGGGGCACTCTCCAATATTCAAACGGACGCCGGTGGCCTAACGTAGATGGTGCAAGCTCCTTGTCTGGAATTTTATTGGCTTTCCATGTAAACCAAGTTATTCAGCCTTCTTTTCTCCATCTAAATTTTCCTACTATACTATTATTTCCTAATCTAATCTTATATTAATAGTAAATAAATTTTCCTCACCGATGCCATCTCCCCTTTGAATTCCCTGGATCCACCGGGGCTGGATCCCGGCAAATAATATGTGTTGCCTAAAGACTGAACCCTACCAAGTGGCTTCCTTTATTAGAGAATTATTTGTAGTTTATATTTTTATATAAATAGGAATTTCAAAGTTTATTGAATGAACTTTAAATTTTTCTAGCATATGCAAGCAAAGGTAAAACTCCAAATACTATTTTTCTTAAAAAAAAAAATACAAACATAGAATCTGTGATGTATAAAGCATATATAAGAGATTATATATAAATTGCAACTTAAACTGTGCAGAACCATGACAAAAACATGACACCAAAAACTATGCGTGAAGACATCTAATGAACAGAGCTAGCAAGATATCGGAAAAGGAAATGGCAACCCACTCCAGTGTTCCTGCCTGGGAAATCCCAGGGACGGGGGGCGGGGGGAGCCTGGTGGGCTGCCGTCTCTGGGGTCGCACAGTGTCGGACATAACTGAAGTGACTTAGCAGCACAGCAGCAGCAGCAAGATCTCAACATATAATTTTCTTAAAAAGTAAACTATCCATAATGAGAGATGGGTACATTAATTTCTAGTATCTAGCATAATTTTCAACACACAGTAAGAACCAAATGAATGATAACTAGTTCGTTCTCGGATGTGAGTTACTATCGATGGCAGGACGGCAGATCATTCTCCCAGATTCCTTCCTTTTCCCTTCTCTATTTCAGCTTAATAAAAATGACATGTGAGTTAGCTCAGCTCTCCAGAACTACACTTCATCATCCATGACATGTCTTCAACATACGGTCCTATAGTGCAGTCTGGAAACAGCCAGGCGATAGACTTATTTAATCAGCACCTTGCCATGGCTGGGTAGTGTGCCAACAGTGCTCTAGAGAAAGAAATTTAGAGAACTGCCTTGATTCTTCCAATTTTCAAGACCACTATTGATCACTTTCCTAGAGCTACCAGATTCATACTATCTACAAAGCCTGGCTGCTTGGTACCATTTTAGATTCCAGGAGATACCATAGTGTTAGTCTCTCAGTTGTATTGGACCCATGGACTGTAGCCCGCCAGGCTCCTCTGTCCATGGGATTCTCCAGGCAAGAATACTGGAGTGGGTAGCCATGCCCTTCTCCAGGGGATCTTCCTGACCCAGGAACTGAACCAAGGTCTCCTGCATTATGGGCAGTTTCTTCACCATCTGAGGTAGCAGGGAAGCCCATGAGATACCATAATACCCTGCCAACAATGCTTTCTTTTGTTTATGCCTACCAGAGTTGGTTTGTTTTATATCTAGCAACAACAAACTGACAATAAAAATCTTTACTCTTAAAACCTCAGTTGAAAAGGCATGAACTTATACAGTCAGCTCAGAAAAATCTCTCACCATTATCAAGGGAGCTTCCCTTTCACTATAGTCACCCAAATACTTGGTATAATGATTTTTGATGTCATTGACAATTTAGTAGATGAAAGTGACATCTCCTTGTTATTTTCATTTTATGTCTTTGAATGCTAGGGAGATTGAATGCATTTTCACATATTCTTTGGCCATTTACATTTCTTCTTTGTAAAATGTCAGTTAAAGTTCTCTGCTCATATTTCTATTGGGGTGTTCACCTTTTTCATATTGATTTGTAGAGGTTATTAAAAATATTAACTCTGTGTGTGCTAAGTATAATAGGATTCTTCCAACTTTATAATATGCCCTCTAATTATTCTGGTTTTTTTTTTTTTTTCAACCAATGAACTCCTCATTGGTAAAGCAATAAATTCTTCCAATGTTCTTTCTTTCTGACTTTTCCTTGATTTTTCACTTCGTATTGGGTGCCTTTCCTTACTCTGATTTTTTTTAAATTTGATTTGAATACTTCATTCTTTACTTCCTCTGCAATGCATACTGATGAAAGTAGAATTCTTATTCTTCTGATTTACTATATGATTTTTTTCAAAGGGCCTTCAATAATATTTTTAACAACCATTTTTTTTCTTTTCTGATTCAAAATATCCCTCATAGTAGGCACATGATGTTTGCTTTTATTCCTCCTGATCACACCATTTTACATAAAGTGCATTTTTGTGGACAAATGTCAGTCATGTGCCCAATGGGTGAGAGTAGGTCTGGCCCAGTCAGTGGATCCCATGAATTAGATGTTCTTTCTCTGAGATTCAGACTCTTGAGGAGGCAGACAACAAACTGAAAATGACTGGAGTTCATTCATCTCAGCTATGACCCTGCGAGAGGCTTAACTTCGCACCACTGTCCACAGGGATGGAGTAGTCAGCTTACTTTCCCCAATAAACTTGCACTTCACCACAGTTTCCCTCTGGGATCCCCAAATTCTTAAAATAACTTTTTTTTCCCTGCATTTACCCAGAACCAGTTTATATTTGTGAAATCAAACATTTGAAAATTAATATTTGCATATTAATAGAAAAAGTCCTAAAGAAAGTATAAAATATACTCTTATAAGAAAGCAAAAAAGGAAAATAAGAGAGCAAAATATTGGTGTATTTATTGTTGCCTTAATGCAGGAAGGGTCAGAATGCCACTCAATGTATTACCATGCTAAGCCTGTGGCTGCCCACATGGACTTCAGGTTGCAGGCTGCTGTGGCCAGGGTTGGCAACAGAACTTTCAGGAGAAATTCTTACATGGTATAAGAATCTGTAGCAAGAAAGCAGACCCTCTTCCCAAGCCTGGGTCTCTGCAGCCTGCCAAAGGGCTCCCTGGGAAGGCAGTTCGGCAGCCATTTGTGAAAGGGTCTTAAGCATATTACAGACTCACTGAGGCTCGTGTTCCTGGGACCCTATGGAATAACTCTAAAGAGAGTCTTGTCACATCAGAGCAGTTGAAGAAAAATGGATATAAAAAGAAATCTCCGTAAATATCTCCAGGTCATTTCTAGGAACTGATCTGGTGATAGTGAGTCCCCCAGTTCACTTTCGAATCACTCTGTTTAGACCCTCATTCTCTTTTTTTAACCATATTTAACTGTACAGTTCAGTGGCATTAAATACATTCACATTGTCACGTAATTCTCACCATCATCCATCTCCCAAATTTTTCACTTTCCTATACTGAAGCTCTGTCCCCATTACACACTAACTCTCCATTTCTCCTCCCGCCTCTCCTCCACCCCCTAGACCCTGGGATCTACCAATGTAGTTTCTGATTCTATGAATTTGACCATTCTAGGTATGTTATATGGGCTTTCCAGGAGGTGCTAGTGGTAAGGAACGTGCCTGCTAATGCAGGAGACATAAGAGACTCAGGTTCGATCTCTGTGTTGAGAAGACACCCTGGAGGAGGGCATGGCACCCCACTCCAGTATTCTTGCCTGAAAAATCTCACGGACAAAGGAGCCTGGCGGGCTACAGTCCATGAGTCACAGAGTCAGACACGACTAAAGTGACCTAGCACACACATGTACGTATTGTGTCTAAACTAGACCCACATTCTAACTGGGATCAGCAAATGTCTATAGATTAGGATTCTACACTGGGTTTCAGACTACCCACTAAATTATACTTACTATGGCTTGAAAACAGTAACTCTTGAAATTCTCAGGCTTCCCTATCTCAGTGGACATAATTTATTTCTATTTGCTTTGAACAAATGACATGAAAATTCCTTTGAAACTTATTTTCTCAAGATGTGGACCTGCTCCCTAAATATGTCCACATTCTAACCACGCCTCACTGCCCTTACACTTGCTCAAAGCATCACCAGCTGTCTCCTGGATTAAAGCAATCGCCCTTTCTGCTACTCACCTTGCCTTCCTGGAATGTATCTGAATGTGGCTGCTTGGTTGATAGTATTAAAATCAAGCTAGATTAAGTTTTGTTTTGTTTTTCTTTCAAATCCTCCAATCATCTCCCTTCTCAATTAGGTTAAAAGACAAATTTTTTTTGTTTGTTTTTACATAGAAGGCCTTTTCTCTTTAATGTATCTCATCATCTACCACACTATCATTTACTTGTCTAATTATTTTGCAGCCCCTACTCACATGGAATGCAAGCTACATCCATGAAGATGGAGATTTTTTTTCATCATTACATCTACAACATCTAGAATTGTGTCTGACACAGGATAGACACTCAAAAAGACATGTGTTGAATGACAAACAAATGAATGTTTCCTTTCCCAGTCAAAAAAGGAAATTTTAGATTCTCTGTTATAGTCTTCTATTGAAAGCTTCTAGAGAAAAATCATAGCCAGGTAATTTCTTGATTAAACAGATTGAAAATATAAAATATTTACAATATGTTACTGGCATTCACCATGAGAGTTTTAGAAAATAAACCCCAAAGTAAAACCTTACACAAAGACTTAATGCATCTGTTTCATAAGTGTTTTAACAAGAAAGCACATGATTTAGAAAAATCTACAGAACATTAAAATAGCTAAAAAGATACAGTAGCTTCCATTTCTACAAAACTTTTCTCTATCCAGAAATTGTTTGACAAAGGCTGTGTCAGTCTCTAAAATACCATTCAGTTCAGTTCAGTTCAGTCGCTCAGTCGTGTCCGACTCTTTGTGACCCCATGAATCACAGCACGCCAGGCCTCCCTGTCCATCACCAACTCCCGCAGTTCACTCAGACTCACGTCCATTGAGTCCGTGATGCCATCCAGCCACCTCATCCTCGGTCGACCCCTTCTCCTCCTGCCCCCAATCCCTCCCAGCATCAGGGTCTTTTCCAATGAGTCAACTCTTCGCATGAGGTGGCCAAAGTACTAGAGCTTCAGCTTTAGCATCATTCCTTCCAAAGAAATCCCAGGGCTGATCTTCAGAATGGACTGGTTGGATCCCTTGCAGTCCAAGGGACTCTCAAGAGTCTTCTCCAACACCACAGTTCAAAAGCATCAATTCTTCTGCGCTCAGCCTTCTTCACAGTCCAACTCTCACAGCCATACGTGACCACAGGAAAAACCATAGCCACAGTGAGACAAAAGTGGACACAAATGGACTCAATTATCCAGGAAGTTTACAAGAAGGAACAATCCTTTGAGGCTAAAGAAAGCAAAATAGGATGAAAATCAAGTCCTATTATTTTATAGAACAGGTAATGAAAACATAGAAAGCAGATGATCTAAGAAATAGAACAAATTAAGTAAGAGAGATTTGAAAACAACATGTGAATAAAATATGAGTAAAATTAATCCTTAAAAAGAATAGGGTTTAGGATCTAGTCTGTAGCTTTAGAGGTTTGTGTCATGAAGTATAATTACCAACTAATACCTTTTAACCTTCCCTGTGTCCATGTCGGAGATAAGAAACTAAGATGCACCTTTGATCTGACAAACTGTAATATTTTTATGTTCTTAAGTTTAAATATCTCAGCTCCATCTGGTTCAGCTGCACTTAATCTAGACCCTGCTTCAGTTTTTTAAATAATAAAAGTATTTTACTAGGGAAATAAAAATAGCAAATGCTGATCACTGGTTCTGGGTGGTGAAAGAAGACATTGCTTGTAATTGTAGATATATATTCTGAGTCCTGATGAGTTAAAGTTTATGATTGCTTACAAAACTAAATTAATCTCCTCATGTGGCACAGTAAGGCAAATCAATGTATGGAATGACATACCTTATAATCAAGCAATGCATATACATCAGATAATCAACATGAAATCAATATGCAAGTAAAAAATAAAATATAAAGTAATAACCAAAAATCTAAACATGAGTAGTGATACAAATCATTTAACTTTTTTTTTTTCCCCCCCAAATATGGCTAATGACTAAAACCATTTAGGGAGATGTTTTTAAGATACATATTTCCAGGCTGGGCCCCTTGAGGTTAAGGTTATAATTCAGAGATCTGGGGTCGTTTGAAAATATTATAAACTCTTCATATAAACAGTTGGAAAATTAGTAGTTATGATGCTACTGTTTTATTTAGTGCTTCCTAACAGTCAAAGTTGTCATTGACCATTTAAAATAAAATGAGGATAACATAAAGGAAATTATGTATAATCTGGAATGCTTGTCAAATACTTAAAGATTATTAACATTACAATAATAATTTTACTTTGACAATGTAGTAATACAAGTTTGAAGAAGTCAGAAGTATGAGATTTACTCATTTGGGGCATAACATATTACCTAAATAAAAGGACTCTTTTTGGACTTGAACACCTCACTTGACTACTTGGGTTAATCCTTCCATTTGCCAAACAAGCAAGTGTCAAATTTCAAACACAAGCCAAGGTTAATGTATTATTTCCACTTTTCTTGTCTGATCAATGAGAGTTTAATGAGCTTTTCTCAGAATTGCAAATCTTGCCTCACTCTTCCATTTCCATGTAAAAGAAGTTTAGAGATCTAGACGTGGGACCCATCCTCAACGAAGCTGCTGTGCCTGATATTAAGTATCTCCAAGATCTCAACAGTCAGTATCAGATAGTCTATACATTTCCTAATTTAAATTTCTGATTTTCAACTGGAAGGTGACAGTAATAGCAGTACCTGCCTGTGTAACTTGGCATTCTGCAGGTTGTTGTTATGTTTAGTCTCTAAGACTTGCTGACTCTTTTGTGACCTCAGCTCACCAGGCTCCTCTATCCATGGGATTTCTGAGGCAAGAATACTGGAATAGTTGTCATTTCCCCTCCAGCAGATCCTCCCAACCCAGCGATAGAAACCTGCATCTCCCGAGTCTCCTGCATTGGCAGCTGGATTCTTTATCACTGATCTACCTGGGAGTACCATTCTTTAGGTTACAACCGACAAAACAAAAATGCATCATTGCCTATGAGGTTAGAGTTAGCTTTTGGATGCCAAAGCTTAAATGGTATCTTCTAAATCATATTGCTTTTAATTTTTAATTAATGAAAACATTTATCATTATTTTTAATAATTTTATGTGTTTATTTTTGGGTATGCTGAGTCTGCCTTGCTGCGAGGGCTTTTCCCTAGTTGAAGTTACTGGGGCTACTAACTAGTTGTGGTGCAAGGGCTTCTCAGCGCTGCAGCTTCTCTTCTTGCAGAGCATGGGCTCTGGGTCCTCAGGTTTCCGTTGGTGTTGCACACAGGCTCAGTATCTGTGACTCTCAGGCTTACTTACTCCTCAGCATGTGGAACCTTCCTGGGCCAGGATAGAACCCATGTCTCCTGCACTGACAGGTGATTTTTTTTTACCACTAAGCCACCAGGGAAGCCCGACAAAAACATATTTAGACATTAAAATAAGAGCCTACCTTAAGAAATAAAACATCAAACATAAATGAAGGTCACTGAATAGATCAGTACATGTTCTTTACGTATATTCTATCCCCTTACCTCCCTCTTCTCACCTTCCAGATAATAATGCCCACTTGTTTGCTTTGACTATTTGTATACTTAATCTGTAAATAAATAAATACACACACAATTTATTGCATGCCTCAAATGTTTTGTCAGTCTCAGAATATATACGCTTTTGCAACTTGCTTTTTATGTTTGGCATATGTGAGTTTTATCCAAGAAAATATATGTAGAGCAAGCTCATTTTTATTAATGTTAGTATATCTGCTTCATCAACTATGCTAAAGCCTTTGACTGTGTGGATCAAAACAAACTAGAAAATTCTTAAAGATGGGAATACGAGACCATTTTATCTGCCTCTTGATAAACCTGTATTCAGGTCAAGAAGCAACAGTTAAAACTGGACCTGGAACAATGAACTGGTTCCAAATTGGGCAAGGAGTATGTCAAGGTTGTATATTGTCACCCTGCGTATTTAAATTATATGCAGAGTACATCATGAGAAATGCTGGGCTGGATGAAGCGCAAGCTGGAATCAAGATTGCCAGGAGAAATAGCAATAACTTCAGGTAGGCAGATGACACCACCTTTTTCGCAGAAAGCAAACAGGAACTAAAAATCCTCTTGATGTGGTGAAAGAGGAGAGTGAAATAGCTGGCTTGTATTAGTGTTAGTCAGACTGTTGCCTGCCAGGCTCCTCTGTCCATGGGATTCTCCAGGCAAGAATACTGCAATGGATTGTCATTCCCTTCCTCCAGAGGATCTTCCTGATCCAGGGATCAAACTCAGGTCTCCTGTGTTTCAGGAGAGCTACAGGAAAGATCTTAAAACTCAACATTCACAAACTAAGATCATGGCACCTGGTCCCATCACTTCATGGCAAATAGACGGGGGAAAAGTGGAAAGAGGGACAGACTTTATATTCTTGGGCTCCAAAATCACTGTGGACGGTGACTGCAGCCGTGAAAATAAACGACACTTGCTTCTTTATGAAGAAGAAAAGCTATGAGAAACCTAGGGAGCATATTAAAAAAGCAGAGACATTACTTTGCTGACAAAGGTCCATATAGTCAAAGCTATGGGTTTTTTTGGTTGTCGTGTATGGATGTGAGAGTTGGACCATAAAGGCTGAGTGCTTTCCAACTGTGGTGTTGGAGAAGACTCTGGAGAGTCCTATGGACTGCACGGAGGCCAAACTAATCAATTCTAAAAAGGAAATCAGTCCTGAATATTCATTGGAAGGAATGATGTTGAAGCTCAAGGTCCAATACTTTGGCCACCTGATGCAAAGAGCTGACTCATTGGAAAAGACTCTGATGCTAGGAAAGATAGAAGGCAGTGGGAAAAGGGGACAACAGAGGATGAGATGGTTGGATGGCATCACTGACTCAATGGACATGAGTTTGAGCAAACTCTGGGAGATGGTGATGGACAGGGAGGCCTGGCGTGCTGCAGTCCATGGGGTCACAGTCAGACTCGACTGAAAGACTGAACAACAATGACTGCGTGATGCATATAGAACATTCTAATTTGATTATTGGACATTAGTGTTTCTTCCAACTTGGGGAGCTTCCCAAGTGGTGCTAGTGGTAAAGAACTCACTTGCCAGTGCAGGATACTCAAGAGATGTGAGTTCAATCTCTGGATGGGGAGAACCCCTTTAAGAGGAAATGGCAACCCACTCCAGTGTTCTTGCCTGGGAAATCCCAAGAACAGAGGAGTCTGGCAGGCTACAGTCCATGGGGCCACAGAGAATCAGACAGGACTGAATGACTAACAAAATCCATTTTTTACTACTATAACACAGTTGAAGTAAGCATTCTTCTACATATCTACTTTGGTAAATATTCATGAGTTTTTATTCAGGATTTCTTGTCTTTTTCTTACTATTTGACAGGAATTATTTGGATAATATCTATTACAATCTGTAGTTTAATAACAGAAATTGTCTTGCCAACTTCTGCTTGCAGTTTAGAGCTTGTCAAAAACACAAAATATTTATATTTTTCTGTCATCAAATATTTCAGTGTTCCCTTCGATGTTTTGTGATTTCAGAATATAATTGAAAAAATAAACTTCTACTAGCCCAAGATCATAAAATAATTTTCCTTTAGATTAATGGTTTTTAAATAGTTATTTTTCACATTTATTCATTTAATCCATTTGAAATTTATTTTGAATATAATATAAAATTAATTAAAAATTTTTTGCATCAGAATAAATACTTGCTTGTTCTAGAAAGAATCCTTTGGCCAACAAAATGGGTTGAAATAATTCCCTTGGTTTTAGGTCACCAGGAACTAAGAAGAAACTGATCCCTTCCCAGAGCACATTAACTGAGAATGGAGAGAATTTGGTTCCTCCATCTCCACACTAGTTGATTAAACTATTAAAAGAGAACAGCAAAGGGTTTGTTTTGTTTCTGATGCTTTCTTCTACATTGCTCAAACCAACTCAGATCAGGGAAACAACAATTCATACAATAGAAGAATCGTCCTCTGGAATAAAGAGTGTGCAAATTGCTGAATGTTTCAAGAACTTTCTATTGTAAATCTAAGTTTAGAAGTGGCCAAATGGGAAGCAAATAATAGGAGATAATCCCCTGTATGAAATCTCAGTTCGAGAAAACAATGTACCAAATTTCTAAGCAGTTGGCTGCCTACTGCCCACTTATTCCCCAGCAAAGCCTCAAAATTGACCACTTCATCCCCTCACAGAACACTTGTCAGTCTCTTTGTTCAGAGAAGGCTTATTTTGTAAGCAAATTCACATGAATAGCAAAAGAGGAATATCAGGATTGCTGTACAGAATAATTAATACAATTTTGTCATCATAAAATGTCAGTAGAAAACTTCTGATCACCAGACACACGAAGAAAATAGCAACCAGAAACTAAGTAATCAAATTGAAAGCTATAACAAAAACCAACTGATCAAAACAGAAAAAGGGGGGAAAAAGAAAAATTCTTGAGTTCTAAAAATAAATAAATAACTTTATGGAATTAAAAAACACAAAAACTCATCTCATTGCAAATTCTCAAGAAAATAAAGATGCAAAAAAGGGAAACATTGGGAAGTAAGAAAAACCTGTTGCAAATTAAAAGAAAGACCTGTGGCAGATTCGTGCAGATGTATGGCAAAACCAATACAATATTGTAAAGTAATTAACCTCCAATTAAAATAAATAAATTTATATTTAAAAAAAGAAAAATAAGAGGCCAAGAATCAACTAAAAGTGAAAGTGAAAGTTACTCACTCTTGTCTGACTCTTTGTGACCCCATGGACTATACATTCCATGGAATTCTCCAGACCAGAAAACTGGAGTGGGGATGCCTTCTCTAGAGGATCCTCCCAATGCAGGGATCAAACCCAGGTCTCCAGCATTGCAGGCAGATTCTTTACCAGCTGAGCCACCAAGAAAGCCCAAGAATACTGGAGTGGGCAGCCTGTCCCTTCTTCAGGGGATCTTCCTGACCAGGAATAGAATGGGGTCTCCTGCATTGCAGGTGGATTCTTTACCATCTGAGCTATCAGAGAAGCAAAGCTAAGTCAACCCAATAGACCTAATACTCAATTATTGACTATTCCAGTGAGAGACAACAGAGAAAATGTAGAAAATTATAACTTAAAAAAGTTACTTTAAAAGAGTAGTAAAATACTTCCCAGCAGTAAAGACACAGATCTTCAAATTGAAAGGAACTTTAAAAAAAAAAAAGTTAACAAAACAAAACTCCCAAAAGATAGTTCTGTACTCAATCTTGTACAGTTTCAGAAAATGAAAGAAAAGTGATTCAAATACTTCTACTTTGATAAAAATAAAGCATATGCATGTGAACAAAATTGGCACCAAATTTGAAATTTGATGAAGTTTTGAGAACTGTATTTTAAACTGGGCATCTGGGGTGCAGGGTGAGCGTAAACAACGACTGTTAGTCTCCACCAAGGTCCTTCTGGGGAACCCCTCCCTGCTTCCCCCTGAGTTCCAAGTGGGCTCCCTACAAACTATCAATGAAATATAAGGTCACAAGAGATTTCAATATATAAGAATACATTTCTCATATTTTTTTAAAGAAGGAGAAAGATCTAGGATATAAGAAAGAATGTGGTTAAAAAAAAAAAATCTACAAAAGCTTCCCACACAGCTGGTCTAGAAAGATACTTGTGCAAATCAGAACAGGAACTCTGGGAGTTATGAGTAAAATATTCTCAATAGAAGGTACAATGCATTCCATTCAATAATTACCCAGTATAAAAATATGTAATTTCTTAACAAAAATGAAAATAAAATGGGAATTTAATTTTACCCAGTGTTAACCAAATTTAAATATGTAGCATAGAACTTACCTGGTTGTCCCACTGGTTAAATTCTCTGCTTCCAGTGAAGAGGGTGCAGGTTTGATTCCTGGCCTAGGAACTAAGATTCCTCCATGCCATACAGTATGACAAGAAGTGAAAGAAAATAAATAAATAAAATTGAAAATATATATGACATAATTTTGATAATTGATGATATGTGATAATTAATGATAAGTGAGAGAATCCACTTGAACTTCATATTTGAATAGTCTCCTTGGAGTTCACAGGAACTAAAGAAGAAAATCTAATCGAGACATACCAATTTGTTTCACAAGGAGCAGTGTTTCCATAGCCACCAGGTAAATAATAAACAAAAGTTTTCAACTTTATTGTATAAAAAGAGTATCTAAAATGTATTAATTTGATACTGTACAGGTAAAGTTATGGCTGAGAGATAGTGATCACTGATGAAGGGTGGTCAAAGGATCAGAGTTCTGATATCCTCGCCTACACTTGGGAGGAAACAGACTCGGAGGACATAGACAAAACCTTGTGTGCACCAGGACCCAGAGAAAGGAGCGTTAGCCCCACAAGAGACTGACCCAGACTTGCCTGTGAGTGTCCAGGAGTCTCCGGCAGAGGCGGGGGTCGCGGTGGCGCTGCTGCAGGGTTGGAGGCACTGAGTGCAGAGTGCCTGCATTGGACCTTTGGAAGGAGGCCACCATTATTTTCACTACCTCCACCATAGTTTGGCCTCAGGTCAAACAACAGGGAACCCATCAGAACAAGACCTAGCTACCCACCCCCCGTCAGTCTCTCCCATTGGGAAACTTCCATAAGCCACTTATCCTTCTCCATCAGAGGGCAGGCAGAATGACAACCACAATCACAGAAAACTAATCAAGCAGATCACATGGACCACAGCCTTGACTAACTCAATGAAACTGTGAGCCATGCTCTGTAGGGCCACCCAAGATGGACAAGTCATGGTGGAGAGTTCTGACCGAACGTGGTCCACTGGAGAAAGGAACGGCAAACCACTTCAGTATTCTTGCCTTGAGAACTACATGAACAGTATGAAAAGGCAAAAAGATAGGATACTGAAAGAGGAACTCCCCAGGCTGGTAGGTCCCCAATATGCTACTGGAGATCAGTGGAGAAATAACTCCAGAAAGAATGAAGAGACGGAGCCAAGGCAAAAGCAACACCCAGTTGTGGATGTGACTGGCGATGGAAGTAAACTCCAATGAGAGCAATATTGTACAGGAAGCAGGAATGTTAAGTCCATGAATCAAGGTAAATTGGAAATGGTCAAAAAGGAAATGGCAAGGGTGAACACCAACATTTTAGGAATCAGCGAACTACAATAAACCGGAATGGGTGAATTTAACTCAGATGACCATTATATCTACCACTGCAGGCAAAAATCCCTTAGAAGAAATGGAGTAGCCATCATAGTCAACAAAAAAGTCCGAAATGCAGTAATTGGATACAGTCTCAAAAATGACAGAATGATCTCTGTTAATTTCCAAGGCAAACCATTCAATATCACAGTAATCCAAGTTTATACCCTGATTAGTAATGAAGACCTACAAGACATTTTAGAACTAACTAACTAACCAAAAAAGATGTCCTTTTCATTGTAGGGGACTGGAATGCAAAGGTAGGATGTCAAGAGATACCTGGAGTAACAGGCAAATTTGGCCTTGGAGTACAAAACAAAGCAGGTAAAAGGCTAACAGAGTTTTGCCAAAAGAATGCGCTGGTCATGGCAAACATTTTTCCAACAACATAAGAGAAGACTCTACACGTGGACATCACCAGATGGTCAACACCAAATTCAGATTGAATATATTCTCTGCAGCCAAAGATGGAGAAGCTCTATACTGTCAGCAAAGACAAGACTGGGAGCTGACTGTGGCTCAGAACATGAACCCCTTATCGTCAAATTCAGACTTGAAGAAAGAGGGGGAAAACCACTAGACCATTCAGGTATGACCTAAATCAAATGCCTTACAACTATACAGTGGAAGTGACAAATAGATCCAAGAGTTTATATCTGATAGATAGAGTGCCTGAAGAATTATGGAGATTGGTGACATAGAACAGGAGGTAGTGATCAAGACTATCTCCAAGAAGTGCAAAAAGAGGTGAAAAGATTGTCTGAGGAGGCCTCACAAATAAGTTAGAAAAAAAAGATGCAAAAGGCAAAGGAGAAAAGGAAAATATGCCCATTTGAATGCAGAGTTCCAAAGAATGGCAAGAAGAGATATGAAAGCCTTCCTCAGTGATCAATGCAAAGAAATAGAAGAAAACAAAGGTCGGGATTGGGAGTTCATGTACACTCGTGGCTGATTCATGTCTATGTGTAGCAAAACGAATACAGTATTGTAAAGCAAAACAAACTAAAAAAATAAAAATTAATAAAAAAAAAATAGACCAATTGTTAGAATAGGATTTTCTCAGATCAAATTTATGTTTGCTGCTCACTGGGTGTCTGGAATTACTGCTTAGGTCTGAGGATCACACAAAGCATTCATCCCAGGGCTTCTGTTCACCTTGACAAACTGCACACAGTTCTGCACTCTTCCTTCTCCTGTAGGCTTTTCATCACTTGGTATGGAAATCATGTAAAAAAGAAACTAACTACAGACCAAAAAAAGCATAGCAAGGGTTTTTTTTTTTTTTAAATCAGGATGGAGAGGGGAAATTCCTGCCTCCAAGTGCCAGGGTCTAAAAGTCAGAGTGAATTTTCCAAGGTCTATTTATAGTGATTTAATCCAATCATGGGAATTTGAGACTGTGTACTTGTCACAAGTGACTGAAAAATGAAAGAAAAGCAAATATTATTCTTCCCACATGGAAGACTGGAAGGTAAATCTATTTAATGCAAGAAACATACTTTCTTTTTCCCCTGAATCAAGTTAGTCACCCATCCATCTCTTCTTTCTTGACAGTTAGGTTTATCAATCTAAATTTCGGGCAAGAGCCCAGGAGATACTCTCTCTGATATCTGCTAGTTGACTGGAAGAATATTAGTTGTACTTTTAATTTTTACCTGATAATCGATTTTGTGTCCATGAATCTCCATGGTTTTATTCTCCTGGTGACAGTGATGGGACCATCTGATGGTTGCTGCCATTTTTTTATAACGGGACATCCAGCAAGAGTCTGCAGGAGAGTATATATACAATTAGCCAGACCTCTGCAGAGGGACAGGTAAATGCCACAAAACTTTCATTTTCACTTTTTGCTCCTCAGAGTAACAAGCTTTGTCTGCTTTATTCCTGCTGTTTGGAAGGGTTCTGGCCCTCTGTGCCTGCCATGTACAGGGGCCATGTGGGGTTGGTACCTGAGACTGAACAGAGACACAGCAGGTGGAAAGAAAGCCCAGTGTTGGCAGAAAGGGAGGTGTTTCCATCACCCCTCATATCTCTCTTCTGTCTCCTCGCACTTGTGGGTGCCCTAAATGAGACTGCAGCTGCTATCTATTATCTGTCCAAAGGGAGGCAAGAGCCACAAACAGGACCTGAAGGCTCAAAGGGAATTTTTTGCAGAGGTAGCAGTAATTAGAAAGAAGGAAGTTTTTGAAACGGGTCAGTTCCTTAAGGACTTCTCTTGGCAGTTTGCCTAGAAACTAGTGTTTCCTGCCCCACATCCTGAGGTAGTTCCTCCTGGGAAGTAGACATGGAACAATGGGACACAGAGAGATACAGATGATTAACACGGCTGTTGTGGCGATTGGAGCCTGGGGTCAGTGCTTCATAATCACTGAGGGTGTCTACTCGGCAGGTGTTGAGGCAAGTTCAAGATCTTACTAGGACCAGAAGACCTTAGGGAGCAGATGCCAAAGAAAATTGCTACCTTGAGAGGTGGATACAAAGAGGATCACAGTGAGGAACACGGATGAGCACACTTAGGGATATAGCCCCTTATTGGGTTAGGTCTGCACAGGATAAACTGAGCCAAGTGAATCTAAATGAAAGATACCAAGCCTCAAAGATATAAAATTAGAACAAAGAAAGTTATTGATTTTCCTAACTAACCAGAGCTATTTCTCCACTCAAGCCATATAATTCAGTAAGGATGATGCAAGTACATAAACTGAGAGACAGGAAATTACGGCAGCAACACCAGTAGTGCCCAAACCAGGAAAGACAGAAACTCAAAGTAATGCAGGGTTAATGTGAGAAAATCCAATTGGCACTATCTTTCTGGGGACAGGGTGGGTGTATGTGTCCCAAGGAGCAGCTGAAACCAAAAGACCAACCATGCTGTAGGTGGTATCAGTCCTTAGGTGACAGTAACTCCAGTGTTCTACATGTGTGATTGTTTTGTCTTTTACAACTGTGCCAAATATATTGTCTCACTTCTTCCTGTTTCAGAGCACTCTGTGAGCAGCCCTTGGAGAGCAACATTGCTTCTGAGCAGGGAATGGTTTCAGAGCCATTCTCCCCACAGGATTCAGAGTGATCAGGGTGGTGTGGGAGGGGGGATTCCTTTGCAGTCTCTGCAGTGTTTTTGGTCTCAATGTATTGTTTGCAGAATGACAAATAAGAAAGCTCTATTCAGGGTGTCAAAATAGAAACTCCTGAATTGTGGGTGAGGTCACTAGGTTCCTGGACAAAGTTTGGCAGCACCCTACCACTAGATAAAGTTATAGCTGATAACTAATTAACCAATGAAAATTTGGTTCCTGCAGCCATGTTACCCAGGATTACAAAAATGGCAGCTAAATAGAGACTACCCTGGCAAGAGTGAGTAGACATCACCTTGTAGTGTGTGTGTGTGTATGAGAGTGCAACTCTGACTGAAGGAGATGAAGAGTTTTTTTTTTCCAGTTCATTGCAACCCTAATTCCTACTCTCTTTGGTTTATACCATTTCTCCTTAAAACTGGCTCCTTTTTGCTTTGGAGGATAGAATTGAATCCAGTGCCAGCCCAGCCATGGCTGACTCTGGTTCCAGGACCTATGAGCTTCATCTGGATCCTCAGTGGTAGTGGATGTGTACATGAGTCCTTGCCATCTAAGAATTTGGGGAGCCGGGGAAACTTCTGTCTCAAGTTATTGCTGTGACAAGAGTGACAAGAGAAGATACCCTCACAGAAGCTTGTGTTTGCAAATGGGCACCAATGGCTGTATTCTACAAGGTCTTAAAATGGGCTATTTTTAAATCTAATGGAAGATTCTTCACCTCTATCTTGCCCAGTTCTCTCTGATATTTCTCTCTCTTTTTTCTCTTAACAGACCTCAATATGGTTCTGAAAGCTATCTTATTTTTTGGAAGGCTTTAGGGTATTTTTTTCTTTATTAAATTTAAAAGCTTGAAAGTCATGGCTTATTATTTAGTAGGCCTTAATATATATGCATTTTCCCCTTCTCCTATGAGTCAATAAAGACCCCAACCTCTGGCTAACTTGATAGAAAAATTTCCAAACTGTGTACTAGGAAGGCTGATTAATTGATTTGGTTTGTTTTGTTTTCAGTTTCTTAGTGCCTTCACCTTTTCAGTCTAGGAAATTGAAATACTAACTCTCATAGAAATTCAAGCAAGTGTTCAAAGTACAGTCCATTAATTATTTATTTTCATGCCCCGACTTCATTCTCATTAGCCATATCCCTGTACACTCAAGACAGTAACTGAGGTAGGGATTCCTGAGCAAGAAAGAGCACTTCAGCAAGTTAGACAAGGGAGGGCTATTCCATCTATACAGGTGTCTCCTGGGTTAACTACCATTTAAAAAGCATCCACTCTGTGTCAGACATAACACTCAGTGAAAGGAGGGTGTGTTTTTAATTCTTATAACAGCTTCCTAAGAATAAATATTGTTTCCCAAATTTTATAGGTGCAAAAATTAAGACTCTGAGACATTCATTAACTTGCTAAAGTTCAGACAGCTAGCAAATGGCTAAGAAGAATGTTCCCAGAATTCCTTTCTTATATTTATGCAAATTTAAGTGTTGATCTATGAATCTGATTAATGATATTTACTTTTCTTCCAGTTTCAAAGCACTATTACATAATCATTTCTTCTCAACAAGCCCGTGAGTCGGTCACTGTAGTCCCAATCCGTGATGAAGAAACTTAGGCCCAGATGAGTGAAAATATGAAAACAAATTAATCCTAGGGACATTGCAAATGCAATCTAGCTAAAGATCAATTTTCTATTTTTCAGAAGGGACAGCTAGCTGAGCAGGCTTCTTTCCAGAGAATTCTTACTTATCAGGTATGCACAAAATAAAATTAAGCTTCATAATCCTTTCAACCTGTGGGCCCTTTCTTTGACCAGTGAGAAGGAAGGAGAGGGTCTCAGGCCAGAGGAAAGCCAGAATTATTGTATTTACCAGAGTGTGTGTGTGTACACATGTGTAGAGGTTATCCAGGCAGCCCATGGGTACCTGAGGAGCGCTGAGGTCTCCCTTATCCCATTAGGGCAGGAAAGGCAATTCCACCCATGGGTTATAGCCAGGACCAGAGGACACATCTTGCTGCCTCTGACTCTGTGCTGGAGAAAGGCCCCAAATCCTTTTACAGGGCCAGCTTGGACTTTGCCAAGAACTGCCAGGCATTTAAGATACAGCCCTTACTAACACACATTACCCACTGAACCCTTCCATCATATCCCCCAAAGCCTTTACACTTGTTCCATTCAAACATGGCACTGTGCCAACCAGCAAACTCTGCATTGCAGTAAAATTGAAGCCCCAATTCAGGACCTGCAGGCTACAGATACTTTAGAGAACTGTCTGGTGGCCAAAGCAAGAAATATTTGTTATAAAGTGGCTTTGCCAGTGAGGTTCCCCTTGAGGACCATTATCAATAAATTGAAAGAAGAGGCCACAAGGGACCACTGGACCCTTTCCTTTTGGGAATTGCTGATTCTAGGCAATCCTTTCAAGTCTCTGGGCTGTGTTTGTTTTTCTCCATAACATCACAAGAACTCACCTATTTCCAAGACAGGAACAGAGATGCTGATGTAGAGAATGAACATGTGGACACAGCAGGAGAAGGGGAGGATGGGACAAATTGGGAGATTAGGATTGACATCTATACACTACTATGTGTAAAGTAGAGAGCTAGTGGGAAGCTGCTATACAACACAGGAAGCTCGGCTCGGCTCTCTGTGATGATCTAGAAGGGTAGGGTGGAGGGGATGTATGTACACATATGGCTGATTCACTTCATTGTATGACAGAAACCAACACCACATTGTAAAGCAATTATATTCCAATTAAAACTTCACTGACATAATAGAAAAGTTCCACAAATCTGCGTGTATGTCAAGTACTAAAATGGGACAAAAGTAACACTGCTTTGGAGCTGTGCTAAAATGAGGTAATTATGTAAGTTTAGTATTCCTTTCCCAGTGTCTGTCCCTTCCCTGTTATACTATTTAGTTGTTTAAGAAATCAGTTCCTTGCAAGGATTCTGAGAGCCAGAGGCATTGTCTGTGCTGCCTCATTTTTCCGCTTGACAGCACCTGGGGTTAGAAGGAGGAACGAGCTGGGGTGTGTCCGAGTGTTATTGTTAGTACAGTCTGTGTCAGCACAGGCTGCAAGTCAGCATGTTTGTCACATGTCACTGAGCCTCATGGGGCCACTGCTGGGATAATAGCCCTAATCCAGCTACACAGAGGAACTGGAACCTTCAGGGAGCTGCATGCCTCTACTTACTCATGTTGCTCTAACAGGAACTAGGCATTTACACCCCAAGTCAGCCTCTACCTAATACACTTGTTTAAAAGAAGAAGGAAGGCATACTTGAAGGGTTAACATCAGTGAACATTTGGAAACTTGTTAAAAGATTTTTTTCCCTTAACACTCTTTGGAGTTTAGGAAAACCTAGAAATGCAATTCCTAAAAAAAGCCAGTTTCTCTCCATATTTCTAAATCATTTTCATATCTTTAAAAAGCTGTGTGGGTAATCTTCAGGGAAGGAAGGAGAATATATATGCCATTGCTGACTTCCTATTTCTAAAGATGATATTCTAACATCTGTAAATCAAACTCACTACTTTGCTATTATTATGCAACAAAAGACAGAGTTTTGAAATGATGCAATTCTGAGCTCCTCTGGAGCCCCCTCTTCTCATCCATTTTCATCTTTCCTAAAGCATGGGGACCTTTGGAACCCTGAACAAAGACTTAAACAATCCAACATTTTTTTCCCCCTGGAAGCTGGATTAAAGTTTACCTTTGCCCCATCTGTAGGTAGCAAGGAGAATTTGCTAACAAAGGGAGAGAGCGTATACACTTATTTTCAGGATGATTGCAACAAACATGGCAGATTATTTTTTAGGACTTCTGTGAAAGTACCAACACTTTTAAAATTCTATACTTTCTCACTGATTCACACTGGGCTTCCTTCCATTTATTTCAACTGGGCTAGATTTTACTGACCGTTGAAAATGGGACACTCCCGGGAGGCGAATTCCCAATTAGAGTCCAGTCTTGGCTAACTTCGTGGGTTAGCCAGATGGCAGAGCAGGGGCCAGTGCTGCGTTCATGCTCCCATTCATTTAGTCCATAACATTTTTTAGCACCTCTAAGCACGATGTTACATGCTGAAGATAATAGGAAATAAAATCCACACATTGCCTGGACTTGGCCTCACAGAATTTCAGTCAAATAGGGAATAAAGAAATTATCACTCAATAAGTTTTTGATGGGCATTACAGACTGAACTGTGTTTCCAACAATTTTGTATGTTGAAGGCCTACCCCCAATGTGACTGTACTTGAGATAAGGCCTTTAGGGAGGTAATTAAAGTTAAAAGAGATGATAAGGTTAGGCCCTGACCCACTAGGACTGTTGTTTTTATAAGAAGAAGGGACACAAGAGCATTCTGTCTGTGTGTGGGCCATGTGAGGACAGCAAGAAGGCAGCTGTCTGTAAGCCAAGGAGAGGCCTCATCAGAAACCAATGGTTGATGGCACCTTGATGTTATAGCCTCCAAAGCTATGAGAAAATAAACTTTCATTGTGCCAGCCCAGTCTGGAGTATCTGTTATGGTAGCCCAAGGTGACTAGGACAGGGGAAGTTCAGGGTTCTTTGGAGGCGTATGGGAGGGGCCCCTCAGCCAGTTCCGGAGAAGCAAGAGTCTAGGCTGAGACCTGCTGGAACAGCAGGAGTTAGAGTGGGGAGATGGAAGGAGGCATGTTTCCAGTGGAGGCTGCAGTGCAGGCGAAGCCTTGGAGGCAAGGACAGCATGGTCTGGAGATGTGAAAGAGGAAAATAAAGTTCAGTAACTTAGAGCCTAGAGGGCAATGGTGCTGGCTCTAAAACAGAGTAAGCTCTTAAATCCAAAATCCAATGAGTTCTCCAAGTATTCAACATAATACAGCTCCTCTTCGCTTCTAAAATTCCTTCTCCCCTTTGGGCTCCCATAATGTCACATTCTCTCGGTTTTCCTCCTACTTTCGTCTTCATTCTGGGTCTTTATTGGTACGTCCTTTTCCCTTGTCCAACGTCAAATACTAGCATTCCCTAAGCTTCAGTCCTGGACCCACATCTCTGTTCTTTCTACATGCCTTCCAGCGTGATGTTATCCAGTCATGTGGCTTTAAATAGAATCTATGTGCCTAGGATTTCAAATCTCTATCTTATACCCTGACTTCTTCCCACACATGTAGACACATATTCATTTGTTTCCTTGATATCTCTTTTTAGTTGTTCAATAGGCACTCAAACCTAATACTCAGGTAGGATGCTATTGGCTATAAGCAACAGATGACTCCAACTGTAGCAGCTTAAAACAGGACGTTCTTAGGGTGCTTTCTGACCTGGGTAGTTCAGAGGGATGGTACTGTATGAGAGGAAAAACTTCCTCTAAACTTATATGCTGGTTGACCAAGTTCTGTAAATTAAATTGACAAAAGACAGATTAAGAGGAGGAGAAATTGACACATGCAATGCAGTTACATGCAGGAATACTCAGTCATTAGTAACTTAAAATGATGTGACCTATATTAGCAGGGGAAAGAGAGAGGGGAGAAAGGGCTTCTATGGGAAGGACAAATAGGCTTTTGTTCTCGGTTTTTGGAAAAACAAATGAGGGTTGTTTTCTTCTTTTTAGGAAAGACAAATGAGAGTTTTAAAAATTTGCAATATTTGCCTATGTTGGTATTGGTGATCTTTATGTCATAAACTCCCTGGGAGAGGGGATTATGGTGGGTTTATTCTTGGTCTTTTTCCTGGGAACGGATTTACCTTGAAGGGGGGATTTGTGGTAACCTGATTTCCTAGAAATTTCTGCTTTTATTCAGATAAAGGAAGCCCCAGGAAGCCTTCTTTCTGCATCTGCTGAATTTCAGATGTCTTCATCTTAAAATTATGCCTATGCTGAAGTGGCAAATTTTGGGGTGGCATATCCTGATATCCTTCTGTACTACATTCTTTCAGTTGAATCGAATTATAGAAGGGGCTTCCAATATTCTGAATTGAGTCTTAGGCTAATTCTGGAATTGTGAGTCATCAAAGAGCCTAGGTTAGTGGTTCTTCTTAGCTCTAACATAGCTGCTTTTATAATTCTATTCACCATGATTCAAATTGAAGCCAAGAGATATTTGTAACGTATGAGAGTACTAACCATGGCTTTTCCTCTGTACCTTTCTCATTCCCTCCTATTCTGAATTCAAACTCACTATGAGACTTGCTTTGGGCAATGAAATATTAGGAAATTCACCACAACCAGAGGCTTGAAATGTCTTGTACACTGGAGTTTTCTTTCCTCCCTTCAACCCCTGCAGTTGCCATGAGAATGAACACAGGCTGGCCTGCTAGAGGACGAGGGATCATGTGGAATGGAGGTGAGTCATACCAACTCAAGCCACCCTTGACCAGCCAGCCTCCTGATGACTGGCCAGGTAACTAAGGATGCATGAACATACCCATCTAAAACCTGTTAAGTCAAGCCCAAATCAGCAGGAGTGCTCAGCCAATTTGTAGACTCGTAATTAATAACAAATGTTAGATATGTTAAATCACTGGTATTAGGGTTGGTTGATTATAAAATAGGTAACTTATACATGTGGGAAAAGTCCTAACCCTTTTGAATGGGGAGGATGAGGAGACATCTTAAAAGAGGAAGAATAAGGGTTCCTCAAGGAGAGGGCAATGGCAACCCACTCCAGTGTTCTTGCCTGGAGAATCCCAGGGACAGAGGAGCCTGGTGGGCTGCCGTCTATGGGGTCGCACAGAGTCGGACACGACTGAAGTGACTTAGCAGCAGCAGCAAGGGTTCCCCAAAACTATACCTCCTGAGTCTGGCAATTTAAATTCCTAGATTTATTGAGATGATAAATTTCTAAATTGGACATTCTTTCCGTAAAACATGCTTTGATAGCCCTTGCTGAATAAGATGGTCACTCTAGGTTTGTTCTGTTAATAGATCATCCTTTGATATGCAAAATCACATAATTATAAACTTTCCATCTCTTTGGATGAAAGGCTGTGTAGAACATGGCTGGAAGAAGGCTGGCTACTGGACTGAGAAATGTGGATGCTAATAAAAGAGGTAGCACAAGTCTGTCAGGTTAGCATAGAAGCTGGGATCTTAAATGCAGGTGATCAGAGTAGTGCAGGGAATCGTGCAGATGAGTAGATGGGTTTCCAGCAAGTTCTTTGGAATTAGTTATTTCCTTCTTTACAAATCTTCTGAGGCCATGGCAAACCTCCAGAATTTCACACAGTGGCTGGTCACTCCTCCTAGGCCTCAGTGGTATCCTTATTTGCCAAGGAATTCCCACTGACACCTAACTGCCCACTAATCTTTACCCTCTGTTTCCTCCACTGGGTCCTTGAAGATGTTGTCAAACTGGCATTTTAACACCCAGCTCAGCGTCCTTTTTTGTTTGTTTGCAGAAAGTCTGGTTGTCACTTGACATCTCTTGACATACATAGATGTCAGACAGAGAAGCCCCAAGGAAGAAAGCAGCATGCATTACACTTGATTCAGCTCTCACTGGTCAAGCGTGGCTGCGGGCTGGTGTGAAGGTGCTCACTGACCAAAGGATCTGTTGGGCAAGCTCGCAGGGCAGGAGAGGATATGACGGTTCTCAGGGCATGGGTAAAGTTGGCTTTTACAATGTAATATAAAGTATTAGTCTATGAAGCAACCATTGCAAAGTGTAGTAGTGCTATTGCAAATGTAGCTTAACTGGTTAAGCACATAGATTTTGAAATCAGGTCTGGATGCGGATTAGGGTTTGTGATTCACTAGTGCTGTCATTGTGGGCTAATTACTTAACTTCTCTATACTGCTATGCAAGGAAGATAATAACTCCCACTCTTAGAGATGTTGCAAGGCTCAAGTGAGATGTAGTTTAATAATATCCTATATATAGTTGGGGATATGTAACAAAATACTCAAGCCCTAGTAAGCATTAAGTGTAGGTGATGATAATAATAATTACTTAATATACTGTTTCCCTAAAGTATACCCAACAATAATATATTAATACTTGGAAATGTTAATAGGTGCACTGTGAAAAAAAAGTTTCAGAGGTCCCAAAGAACATCAATATACTAAAGGCTTTGTGTGGTTTTGCAGTAAAGAAATCAGTTTTGTTTAACCCAGCTTGTTCCAAATTTGAAGAATCTTTTTTTCCCTTATTTTGGAACACTTACTGACAACTAGTGTTCCCCAGAATACTGTTTGGACCTTGCTGGTTTATGAAAATAATTTTCAGTTATGTGACTAGTTAAAAATATATTACCAGAAAGCAAAATGGGAGTTATATATAAAGAAGTTAAGTGTTAAACCTGGCCTCAGTGAATATTGGACTGATGTAGCAGTTGGTTCTTGGCCTCTCTGGAGTCCAGGAGTAGAGAACATTGTCCAGGCCATCTGCTGTGAAGGGGCAGCATGTGGTGTGGTAGGGCATGCTTTTAAAGTTTGACTCAAATTTACTGTTCCAACTGCCAGCGTTACTTTTAAACAGAAGGCACTCAGAACTCTAAGTGGCAGCTCAGTGTCCTAAAGAAGAGCCCTGAGCTCCTCACTGTTCTCAGGCCAAACCCTGACTCTTTTTTCCAATCAGAGTGGCCACATAGTTTATGTTTTTGTTGGTTTGAGTTTGTTTTGTAGGAAACTGCATGAAGCATAAGACAAGTTGGTCTATGCTGGTCTCAGTGTAGAAGCTCCACACAGTGATGGTTTTGAAAAGCAGTTAACAACTCAAAGAATATAGGATGGATTCCTAAAGCAGAATGACTCATAAAGAGACTTGGGTTTGGATGGCCAACCCTCTTGAACAACAGCTGACTGTTCATTTTAAGGGAAAGTTTACAGAATTACAGATAGTAGGTAGTAGATATGAAAGAGTGAAAAAGCAATGTCATGTTTTTGTAAGGGGAATACAGATATTTTTAACATGCTTAAGGATGTTTAGAATATTAAACTGATATAATGTTAATATTGAGTCAATGGAAGGGAATTCGCAAGGGAAGAAGACACCAAATGACTTTAGTGATGAGATAGTCTGAACATCTTGCCACTAAAAACATATTTAGCCCTCATGCACTATTTACAATAGCGAAGACATGAAAGCAATCTAAATGCTTATTGACAGATGAATGGATAAAGAAGAGGTGGTATATATAATGAATAGAACTGGACTATAAAGCTGAGCGCTGAAGAATTGATGCTTTTGAACTGTGGGGTTGGAGAAGACTCTTGAAAGTCCCTTGGACTGCAAGGAGATCCAACCAGTCCATCCTAAAGGATATCAGTCCTGGGTGTTCATTGGAAGGACTGACGTTGAAGCTGAAATCCAATACTTTGGCCACCTGATGTGAAGAGCTGACTTATTGGAAAAGACCCTGATGCTGGGAAAGATTGAAGGCAGGAGGAGAAGGGGATGACAGAGGATGAGATGGTTGGATGGCATCACCGACTTGATGAACATGAGTTTGGGTGAACTCCGGGAGTTGGTGATGGACAGGGAAGCCTGGTGTGCTGCGGTTCATGGGGTTGCAAAGAGTTGGACATGACTGAGGGACTGAACTGAACTGATTCACCCATAAAAAGAATGTAATAATGCCATTTGAAGCAACATGGATGAACCTAGAGATTGTCATACTAAGTGAAGTAAGTCAAACAGAGGAAGACAAATATCAAATTATGTCATTTGTATGTGGAATCTAAAAAATGATACAAATGAACTTATTTACAAAATATAAATAGATTAAAAGATATAGAAAACCAACTGATTACTACCAAAGGGGTAAGGGGGTGGGGAGAGGGATAAATTAAGAGTTTGGGATTAGCTGCTGCTGCTGCTAAGTCGCTTCAGTTGTGTCCGACTCTGTGCGACCCCATAGACGGCAGCCCATCAGGCTCCCCCGTTCCTGGGATTCTCCAGGCAAGAACACTGGGGTGGGCTGCCATTTCCTTCTCCAATGCATGAAAGTGAAAAGGGAAAGTGAAGTCGCTCAGTCGTGTCTGACTGGTAGCGACCCCATGGACTGCAGCACACCAGGCTCCTCCGTCCATGGGATTTTCCAGGCAACAGTACTGGAGTGGGGTGCCATCGCCTTCTCCAAATAAATAAATAAATAACAAGGTCCTACTGTATAACATGGGGAAGTATACTCAATACCCCATAATAAATTATCATGGAAAAAAATCTGACAAAGGATATATATATATATATGTATAACTGAATCACTTTGCTGTATACCAGAAACTAACACAATATTATAAATTAACTATACTTCAATTAAAAAGCACATCTGTTTATTATATACTTTATATTAAACATGGGGAGTTGGAACTGAATGCTGCAAAAATAACTATAAAAAATGAACTGAATACTAAGAAATTAATTCCAGCAGCATCTGAAAGGAAGCCTAAAGTCTGACAAAGTAAGTTTTACCATAGGAATGCAAGAAGTTGTTTATTAATAGGAAGTCTATAAATAAAATATATCATTTCAATAAATCAAGGGAAAACTACATAATCATCTTAGCAGATGGTACCCATTTATGATTAAAAATATACTAAATTGGGAATAGAGAATAGTTCCTTAATAGTACTCAATAGAGATGAAGACATAGCAGAGTATTTTCCATTAAAACTGAAAACAGGATAAAGATGTTCCATATTTTTACTATTTTATATTTCCTGGGGCTTTAGCCACTGAAATAAGATAGGAAACAAATACCAGTGTGACCGTTAATTTTATGTCCCCTTAGCTTGCCTGTGGTGCTGAGATGTTTGGTTAAACACCAGTTTAGATGTAGTTGTGAAGATATTTTTTAGATGACAATTAACATTTAAATCAGTAAACTTCGAGTCAAGCAGATTACTCTCATAATGTGGGTGGGCCTCATCGAATCAGTGGAAAGCTAAAAGAAAAAGTCAGAAGTCCCCACGGGAAAGGGAATTCTGCAGTCTCTAGACTACTGCTGAACTCAAGACTACATCAGATCTTTCTTGGGTCTCTGGCCTATTGGTCTGCCATGTGGATTTCGATTTGCCAGACCCCACAACTGTATCAGCCACCTCCTTAAAGTAACTCTCTCTATATATATAATAAACTCACACACACATCCTATTGGTCTGTTTCTCTGGAGAACTTTAGCTAAAACAAATAACAGCTAACACCTAATGAAGGCTCTCTATGTACCAGGCAATGTTTTAAGGAGTATACATGTATGTATTAAGTAATTTAATCCTCACAATTACCTTAAAAGGGTGATTTTTGTCTCTATTAGAAACTAATCAGAATGAAATTCTCTGAGGACTCATTGAATGTTCTGGGTTAATTAAGGGAGAAGATCGAAAAGCCTCAAGTTCCTGCCCTTTTTCTTTAGGCAAGTGACTCTGGCTTTTTCTAGGTAAGGTATCAGTGCTCTGAGACCATCCACTGATGGTGAAGTCAACCCTACCATCTTGGCAGTGCTTCCCAGGTGACTCAATGGTAAAGAATCTACCTGCAATGTGGGTTCAATTCCTGGGTTGGGAAGATCCCCTGAAGCAGAAAATGGGGACCCACTCCATTATTGTTGCCTGGAGAATCACGCAGACATGGGCCTGGAGGGCTACAGTCCATAGGGTTGCAAGAGTTGGACATGCCAACAGTCTTGGCAGTAGCCAAGTGCCCTGGACATAGCTTAGAAGGAGCAGCATTTGGGAACCACTGCAGGGATCTGGCTTGTAGTCTGCTGCTGCTGCTGCTGCTGCTAAGTCGCTTCAGTCGTGTCCTACTCTGTGCGACCCCGTAGACGGCAGCCCACCAGGCTCCCCGTCCCTGGGATTCTCCAGGCAAGAACACTGGAGTGGATTGCCATTTCCTTCTCCAATGCATGAAAGTGAAAAGTGAAAGTGAAGTTGCTCAGTCGTGTCCGACTCTTCTCGACCCCATGGACTGCAGCCCATCAGGCTCCTCCGTCCATGGGATTTTCCAGGCAGGAGTCCTGGAGTGGGTTGCCACTGCCTTCTCCGGGCTTGTACTCTGACAATCCCTTATTAGTTTCCTACGGCTACTGTAACAAATTACCACTAACACAGTGGCTTAACCAACAGAGGTTTATTACCTTACTGTTATGGAGCTCAGGAGTCCTAAATTAGGGTGTTAGCTTTTGAAAACTGCAGGGGAGAACCTATTTCCTTGGCTTTTCATCTCCTAGAGGCCTCCTGATTTCCTTGGTTGATGTCCCTTTCCTCCATCTTGAAAGTTAGCAGCATAGTATTTTTAAATCTCTCTCTGACCTCTGTTTACATTGTCAATTGCCTCCTTTCTTGTTTCTGACCTTCCTGCTTCCCTCTTAATAATGACCTTTTCAATTGCTTTGAGCCCACTGGGATAATCTCCCCCATCTCAAGATCTTTAAGTAATCACAACTACAAAGTTTCTTTTGCCATGGAAGGTAATGAACCTACAAATGTCAAGGATTTGAATGTGAATATTTTAGGGGAGAGTATTATTCTGTATACTGTACATACCAACAACAGGTGAAAGATACCATCAAATCCTTCCTATCAAGAAGCATGCCTGCTATTGGAACAAAGAAAGCTGGCTTCTCAACTTTATTACAGTCCCCAAAGATGTCACCCTTCAGCATTCCCCCATTCCTGGATCTCTTGAGAAGCCTGTTGTACACCCTAGTTTTAGCAAAACTGTACCCCAGGAAAATGGACTATCCTTGCAACAGTGCTTTCTAACATTTCTGTATACACATAATGTAAGATGCTTTTACCAAACTAGAAAGAAATACAGATCCAAATTTTTCTCATCTCAAGGACAAGCCTATCCTTAACATAAAAACAAAGACCAAATTTACAGTGACAAGATTAATAGCTATGACTTAAAAATTCAAAACATAGAGGTTTTTAAAAAACAGAGACTTCCAGTTTCCAGTCCTACATATAAGGAGCTTGGTCGTTGCCACTCTGTCCAAACAAGTAAAAGCCTGAACAAACTGAAAAACAAACCACTCTTCTTGGATCCATAACACAGGGAAGGACACAGGGCAAACCACTGCCTGCAAAATTGGAGAAACACATGGGCTGATAATACAGAGCTGCGGCTTACCTGAACAGAGGCCCAGGAGTGAAAACACCATGGAAACCAGTGCTGTGGTGGGAACACCTAAACTGTAATTGACAAATTACTGGAGACTCAGTGTGGAGAAGACTGACAATTAAAACTCCAGGAGAACCCGGGCATAGAGGTGGTTCCTGCTTTTGTGGAGTTTGACCAGGTTCTCAGAGTAGATGCTTCCTGCAAGGCGAGGAGAAAAGTAGCTGTTTTGAAATACACCAGAGCACACAGTGCTTCTTAATAAGAGGAAACTAGCTAATCAGAGCCTAACCTGCCGGGGTATTCTTATCAGAGCCTAACTGTCCTGAAGGAAGGATATATCCATCTCCTGATGGCTCTAGCCTTCCACAAGGGAGAAGGGAAATATCCAACTTCAGCCCAATCTATCCATCCTGTCCCACCTGAGGGGAGAAAAAACTGAGAAACACGTGTGAGGTTCACAGTTTAGAGGCCCAGGCTCACGAAAAAGCTGAGACTTAATCATGAAGGTGAAGGTGAAGTCGCTCAGTCGTGTCCGACTCTTTGCGACCCCGTGGACTGTAATGTACTAGGCTTCTCTGTCCATGGGATTCTCTAGGCAAGAATACTGGAGTGGATTGCCATTTCCTTCTCCAGGGGATCTTCCTGACCCAGGAATCGAACCCGGGTCTCCCACATTGGAGGCAGACGCTTTAACCTCTGAGCCAAAATGTAAGTCAGTGTTCCCAAACTCACTGTGAGGCTGCTGCTGTTGCTGCTGCTAAGACGCTTCAGTCGTGTCCTACTCTGTGCGACCCCGTAGACGGCAGCCCACGAGGCTCCCCTGTCCCTGGGATTCTCCAGGCAAGAACACTGGAGTGGGTTGCCATTTCCTTCTCCAATGCATGAAAGTGAAAAGTGAAAGTGAAGTCACTCAGTCATGTCTAACCCTTTGCGACCCCATGGACTGAAGCCTACCAGGCTCCTGTCCCTGGGATTTTCTAGGCAAGAGTACTGGAGTGAGGCTAAACAATATCAAAACGTCAGAGTTTGGACAGAAAAAGGTTTGTTGTAGGGCCATGTGAAGAGATGGGTGGCTCATGCCTTAAAAAACCCCAAGCTCCCCCAAAACCTAACAAAGCCCTTTTCTAGGAAAGGTGAGGGAGGAGTGTGGTTAGTTGCTGCAAACTTCTTGGTGTCGGATCCCTTATTCTGGAGTCACGTCATGGTCATGCAAACAATGTCCCTGTGAATCTCCACCAAACCAGTATTACTCTCTGTTCTGACAAGAAAGGGCAAGGTCCCCAGGCACAGCTTTCCACCTCTGAGGTCCAGGTCCTGGCTAAGAGGAAGGAGATCTCAGCTGGCAGCTCCCTCTGGCCAGGTCCTCAGACCCTGCCCAGCCATCATCGCTGAGGGAGCTTGGTGCCCAGCCCAACTAACAGGTCCTCAGGTGGCCCATATGACAGGAACTAGGTCCCCCTGACTGCATCCTATGCAGACAGCTGCTGCCGTTAGGTCAGAGAGGCGGGGATCCGGGAGAAGTTCACTGCAGCCTTCACCCACTAACGTGAGGCCAGGTGAGCTGTAGGGCCCTGCGGAGAAGGCTAGGATCCACTTGTTACCTCACTCTCTGGCTGACAACCACCACTCCCTGACTGTTGACTGCATTGCCTCACTAACCCTTGCTCACAGTTGGTTTCTTGAGGGCGGTGACTGTTGGTTGCTTGGGGGCGGGGCCTGTTGCAGTGCTGACCAATGGCTGAGCAGGACCTCTAACCACTGCTTGTCAGGCATTGGTGGTTACCTGGTGACCATTGCCTGGTAATGGGTTGGGCGGTAATGGCGCCCAGTA
Organism: Aepyceros melampus; assembly: GCA_006408695.1. Lineage (NCBI taxonomy): Eukaryota > Metazoa > Chordata > Mammalia > Artiodactyla > Bovidae > Aepyceros > Aepyceros melampus. The sequence goes on along the minus strand of SJXQ01007090.1, from coordinate 426,934 downwards.
CATTGCTCTACTTTACTATTGCTATTGCTAAGTCACTTCAGTCGTGTCCGACTCTGTGTGACCCCATAGACGGCAGCCCACCAGGCTCCCCCGTCCCTGGGATTCTCCAGGCAAGAACACTGGAGTGGGTTGCCATTTCCTTCTCCAATGCATGAAAGCGAAAGGTGAAAGTGAAGTCGCTCAGTCAGGTCCGACTTAGCGACCCCATGGACTGAAGCCTACCAGGCTCCTCCATCCATGGGATTTTCCAGGCAAGAGTACTGGAGTGGGGTGCCATTGCCTTCTCCGCTATAATAGGACTATTATATGGAATGCTTCCTCCTGCAACCCCAGCATCTCAGTCACATTACTAAAGACTTATACATAGCACTTCAATTCACCTGGTCCATCATATGCAGTTATCAAAAAGAAAAAGAAAAAACATACCAAAAGACAATCAACACCACTTGAAGAGACAAGGAAAGCATCAGAACAAGATGTGGCACGGATGTTGGAGTTATCAAAGAATTTAAAACAACTATGGTTAATTATGAGAAAGGCTCTATGGATACAGAGCACCCAAGAATGCACAGGTAGTGGAAGCAGAAAGATGAAAGTCTTAAGAAAGAACCAGATAGAAATGCTAGAGATAGAAAATATTGTCACATAAATGAAGAATACCTTTGATTAGGCTTATTAGTAGACTGGACACAGCTGAGGAACGAATCTATGAACTTGAGGACATATCAGTAGACACCTGCAAAAATAAAAAGCAAATGGAACAAAGACTGAAAAAAGAAATCCATAACAGAATACTCAAGGACTGAGAAGCAACTATGAAAGGTTTAACGTACGCATAATGGGAACAACAGAAGGAGAAGAAAGAGAGAAAGAAACAGGAGAAATATCTGAAACTATGACTGAGAATTTCCTCCAAATTAATCTAAGTCACCAAGCCACAGAATCAAGAAGTTCAGAGAACACCAAAACAATATAAATGCCAAAAAACAAAACCAAAAAAATCCCCCATACCTAGGTATGTTATTTTCAAACTGCAAAAAAAAAATCAAAGATAGTCTTTAAAAAGCCAGAGAAAAACACATAGAACATATAGAAGGGAACAAAGACAAGAGTTACCTAGAGTTTCTCCTCAGAAATCATGCAAGCCAGAGGAGAGTAGAATGAAATATTTAAAGAGAAAAAAACTACTAACCTAGAAATTCATACCCTGTCAAATTATTCTTCAAAAGTGAAGGGGAAATAACGACTTTTTCTCAGACAAACAAGTTTGAGAGAATTTGTTACCAGTACCTCTGCTTAGCAATAAATGTTAAAAGAAATTTCTTTGAGAGGAGGAAAATAACACAGATCAGATCTACATAAAGAACATCAAAGGAGGAATAAGTGAAGGCAAGATATAAAATATTTGTTTTTCTTATTAATTAATCTAACATATAAAAGCTTGTTCAAAATAATAATAGCAAAAGTGTATTTAACTATGTATACATATATATAAGCATGCTTATAAGTATGATGATAAATATTCATGCACACTTATGTACAAGAGAAATGAAAGGCAGCAAAAATCAAGAACAGAGGGAGGAATCAGCATTTTTTGTTATTATAAGTACTCATACTACTTGTAAAGTGGTATAGTGTTATTTGATGTGGACTTAGATTAATTGTAAGTGTATATTGCAAACTCTAAGGCAATCACTAAAAAAAAAGGAAAAAAAAATAACTGATATCCAACAAAGAGAAAAAATAGAAAATGCTTCATTAAAACTGCAAAAAAAAAAAAAAAGAAAAAGAAGTGGAAGATAGAAATAATAAAGGAATAAGGGGACAAGTAGAAAATAGTAACAAATGTGGTAGATATTAATCAAGCTATATCATTAATCACTTTAAATATCAATGGTCTAAACATACCAATTCAAAGACAGAAATTGTCAGAGTGGATTAAAAAATAGATCAACTGTATGTTTCTATAAGAAACCCACTTTAAACATAAAAACATGTATATTAGAAGTACCTGGATGGAGAAATATATACTATGCTAACACTAACCAAAAGAAAGCAAGAGTAGTTATATTAATTTCAGAGAGCAGATATCAAAGCAGGAAAGTTATCAGGGATAAAGAAGAGTACTACCTAATGATAAAGGGGTCAATTCTCTAAGAAGACAACAGTCCTTAATATGTAAGTGCTTAATGAAAGAGTATCAAACTATGTGAGGCAAAACCTGATAGACCTGCAAAGAGAGAGAGAGGAATCTGCTATCATAGTTGAAGACTTCAACACCTCTCTATCATAAATGGACAGACCCAGCAGAAAGAAAATCAGTAAGGACATAGTGGAGCTCAACAGTACCGTCAATCATCTGGATACAATGGACATCTATAGACTGCTTCATCCAAGAACAGCACGGTAAGCATTCATCTCAAGCTCACATGGAACATTCACCAAGAGAGATGACATTCTGGGCCATAAAACACATCTTAACAAATATAAAAGAATATATATCATGCAATGACTGCTCTCAGATGACAATGGAATTAAACTTGAAATACATAACAGAAAGGCAACTGAAAAATTCCAAAAACATATGAGATTAAACATCTTACTTCTAAATAACACATGGATTAAAAAGCAATTAAAAGACAAAAAATAAACTAGAAAAACATTTACAAAATCTATAGCAAAGGGTTAATATATTTAATATATAAAAAGCAGTTACAGATTAATAAGGGAAAAAAGAAAACCTCCAAATGCAAAATGGGCAAAGAGAAGATAACCAATGGCTCATACACCTGTGAAAATGCATAACCCCCTAAGTATAAAGGGAATTTAAAATATCTGGACAAGTATAAAAATAAATAACAATTAATGCTGGAAAAAAATGTGATAAAGGCTTTTTGGATGCCTTTATCACATTGTACTAGTACAAGTAGAAGTATGTATGGTACAATGCTGCTTGAGTTCTATTTGGCAATATGTATCAAAAACTCAAAAACTGTACACACTCAATGAACCAGAAATTCCGCTAAAGAAATTTATCTGAAGGAAATTAGGAATACATGCAAAAATTGATATACAAAAATTTTCCACACAGTATACATATTTTACATATATATGTAAATATATTTACATATATTTATATAATATATGTATATATTATATATATATATGCTGCTGCTAAGTCACTTCAGTCGTGTCCGACTCTGTGCGACCCCACAGACAGCAGCCCACGAGGCTCCCCCGTCCCTGGGATTCTCCAGGCAAGAACACTGCAGTGGGTTGCCATTTCCTTCTCCAATGCATGAAAGTGAAAAGTGAAAGTGAAGTCGCTCAGTCGTGTCCGACTCTTCTCGACCCCATGGACTGCAGCCTACCAAGCTCCTCCGTCCGTTGGATTTTCCAGGCAAATAAGGGAAATTACCTGAATACTGGTTACCTATATTATGATTGGTTAACTATATTGGTTAACTGTATTATGACTAGCTATAAAGTGGAATATAATCCATTAGTTAAAATGAGAATTTTATCCATTCAATCTTATTTATTATCAGATTGTATATCAGATTGTTTTTCCTCACCAAAAAGCAAAGACAAAGACTCTTAACTGCTATACCTTAGTGAAAGAGTTCATGGCACTCTTCTAAATGTTTGCTGATCAATTCAAATATAACAGCATATGAGAAACAATTTTTAAAAAATAAGAAAAAATGTATAGAGAGTATTATGTAAAAACAAAAGATTAGGAGGAAACACATCAAAATACTAATATAGATTATCACTGGCTGATGAGACTGAGGGCTACTTCATTTTTTTTGGTATATTTTACAACAAATTCATCATAGTGACCATGTATTAGAAAAGTTTCAATAAATAGTGAAAATCTAAAAAAGAAGAGTAAAAGTGTGTTTTGTCAAAATCATAGCTTATTCTCCCTGGTCTTTCTGAACTGGCTCCTCAAAGTGAACTGATAGAACCTGGGAACTTATCTGAGATCCTGAATCTCTGCCTCACCCCACCACTATAAGACTCTGAATTTTATCAAGATACTCAGGTAACTGGTGTACACATTAACGTCTAAGAAGCACCATTTTAGGACATTCTCAACCGATCACTTCACTACTGCATTGGACTAGCTAATTACTATCACGATGCAGTGTTTCGTATTCTGTACAAAGAGGTTAATAAGATTTCAAGTATTTTTCTAGCATTGAAGTGACTCCCACATGTTTTTAGTAGTTTTGATGTCAATGATTCAGAAACACCGGAGTGAAATTTGCCTTTAAATGAGCCCTTGTCTTAACCTTTGCTGACACCTCGTTTACTCTCTGATTCAGCAGCTGCTTCCAGCGCACCCTGCCTTCCTTCACTCACCTCATTGCCTCCATTTCCTTGCTTCTGCAGTAACTACCTGATTCAGCATTTGCTCACCTGCTCAGTCACACTCATCTGCACATTCCTGTTCCAAATAGTAAAATATGCTGTCACTTGGGAGACTGACCAAACCTGGATTTTAAAAAGCTTATTGATCACACTTGCGCTTAGGTAGACAATAGTTAGCTCCTTTCGTAGAGATTTATTTATTTGAATCGTCAAACATTTACCAGGTACTTGATTAATAGGACAGCCCAATGACCTGAAGACATTCTTAATGAAATGGCAGGGAATGCAGGGGTGGGGGAGGCATTCTGTAGAAATACCAGGCAGTGAGCTGATGGAAGAGGTGCCTGGTATTCACTGATGGAGTGATAATAATGCTTGGGGAAAGCCAAAAGAATTTGGAAAGGAGGTGATATCTTTCTATGACCCCAAGCCCCACCCAAATGAAGTTACTTTCAAAGTAGATACATCCCTCAGCTGTGCCCACATTACTCTTTCAATGTCATCTTCCCCAGTAGACTGATAATCCAGTGATGCCATAAAGTGGGTGCTTAAGCCATATTTGTCAAATGGAGGGATATAATCTGAATATTGGAGGGAAAGTTGGACTTGGTGGTGAGGGTGACTGGGGGTTCTCCAGGTCATCAGTGGATCAGAGAGACACATTTTGAAACAGACTTTTTGAGACTGATCTACCATGGAATCCAGTCCCATCACTTCATGGCAAATATGGGGAAAAAATGGAAACAATAACAGACTTTATTTTCTTGGGTGCCAAAATCATTGCAGACTATGACTGCAGCCATGAAATTAAAAGACACTTGTTCCTTGGAAGGAAAGCTATGACAAACCTAGGCAGCATATTAAAAAGCAGATATATCACTTTGCTGACAAAGGTTCATATAGTTAAAGCTATGGTTTTTCCAGTAGTCATGTATGGATGTGACAGTTGGACTATAAAGAAGGCTGAGTGCCAAAGAATTGATGCTTTTGAACTGTGGTGCTGGAGAAGACTCTGGAGCATCCCTTGGACTGTAAGGAGATCCAACCAGTCATTCCAAAGGAAATCAACTCTGAATATTCACTGGAAGGACTGATGCTGATGCTGAACCTCCAGTACTTTGGCCACCTGATGTGTAGAGCCGACTCATTGGAAAAGACCCTGATGGTGGGAAAGATTGAGGGCAGGAAGAGAAGCGGGAGTGACAGAGGATGAGATGATTGGATGGCATCATCAACTCAATGGACACGAGTTTGAACAAACTCTGGGAGATGGTGAAGACAGGCAAGCCTGACGTGCTGCAGTTCATAGTGTCACAAAGAGTAGGCCACGACTGAGCAACTGAACAACAACCAGAGTTGAGGTTGTGGAGAGTAAACCCTTTGGGCAGTCAGCTGTGACAGATTTAAAGTTCAACTGCCAGCCACAAGCCCATCTCAGTGTGTGGTTCCCTTTCAAAGAAAGAGCTGTGACCGTGACCGTGCTGAAGTCTGCCCAGGACTCCCCAGCAGGGCTTTTTAAAAAATGCCTGTTTCCTTCAAAGCAGAGTGTGATCGTGCTCTGAATGAAAGGCAGCACAGCTCAGAGTGTAGGTCCCTAGAGCTGTCAGAAAACGTATCAGAGCTGTAGCACGACCAGGAAACCAGGAAACTGAAAAGCTAGGCTCCTGTCTGCAGTGCCCCCTCACCAGTTTCTCCATATTCTTTGGCATTGAACAGGTTGCTGTTGCTTTGGGGGAGGGTGACGTGCACAGTGACATTTGTATTAATGCCTTCCTGACGACTGCCTTCTGTTTACCAAAGCGTAACATGAAGGTGGAATTATTCCAGGAAATTTAAAAAATCTGTGTGCCAAGGACAAAGAATTAAACAGGAATGGGAGTTGCATCCTAGGGCTGCTGCAGAGCAGCCCATCATCTGGCTCTGGGCGTCATCACCTTTGTCCAGTGGTTGGGGCAGTGGGCAGGTTTGGCCTGACCGCCCAGGCAAGAAGGCTCTCTCTGTTTGTGAGTTCGATGCCAGCAGGAACTACAAAGGGAAGTCTGCAGGATCTTGAATGGCTAAATTTCAGTGTCCTTCTCTGTGGTGAAGGCAGCCACTCCCCAGGGCCGTACCACCTTGTCCTGGGACTCATGGCGCTTTGTCAGGCTTGAACTCCCAGTCACCCAAGAGAAATCACACCTTCAGTTTCAGCAGAGGTCATTGCCTTTGTACATTTGAGCAGTAGGCTGTAAAAAGAATATTTGAGATACAGGCACCCGTGCTGAGCCCAAGGACATCACATAGCTCTTTGCCTCAGCCCAAACCAAGTTCATTCAAACCGCTGGTGAAAGTGGTTCCCCTCATGTGTCAAGGCAAACTCTCTAGTGAAGTCTGATGAGGTGTATAGAAACCAAGGTAGGGAGGAAGAGCTTTCTCAACTTATTCTTCACCCAGAGGATCAAGAACCCATGCTTGTTTCTCTTCAGTACACTGCAGTGTCATACTGTTCAAATATTTTTGGAGGATAGTTCCAAAAACCTAGTCATTGATTGCTGGGAGTAGAATATAAAAGCTCCCTTTAATAGAAAACATTTTATGTGCTCCTGAACATTTTTATAAATTTGCAGTGTCCTTGGGAAGACCCAGCCTATTTTGGGAGGAGCCCCGTGGTCCATATTATGCCCCATTGATGCCTGGGTCAATGAAGGGAGCTAATGAGAACTTTAACTGTGATGGACCCGGGGTTTTGGATTCTGGTGCCTCTCAAGCACCATAGAAACTTGTCTTCCCTAGTCATCTGAGGCCTGGAACGGTCCTGCCTCTGGAAATGGTGCAGACAGCATGTTTGGCAAATATACTTTCTTCTACATCTGGGACTCACATCTCAAGGTTTTTTCTTGGATCTTGGGTGCAATATCTTTCTTGGTTCAGTCTAAATATAACCTTCAGTAGGAAGAAGTGAATGCTTAGATAGTATAGCACTTGCTGAGGTTTAGAGGGGAAAGAGATCTCATTTTTAGTAGTCCATATAATTCAGGTTTTATACCACACATATTTGTTTATTCAGCTGCTGTTTTTCTAATTCTCATCTGCATACCTCCTAAAAGAATTAATCTTTGGGTCTACAGAAGTTTCCCCTTTGGCAATCCAGCCAACATATTTCTGGAAGAATCCCATTTCACCACCCTCCATTGGAGGATGGTAAAGCTCTGAACAGAGCTCGATACAAAAGAAATGTCTGCACTCTAAGGAGGATATTCGTCCACAGGGGCAGCTTTTCCTAATTAAAAAAATAATTTTTTAAAATCTTTCTGCTGCAAGGCATTGGGATCTTAGTTTCCCACCAGGAGTCAAATCTGTACCCCCTTCATTGTCAGCAGGTAATTTAAACCACTGGACCACTAGGGAAGTCCCTGCTACCCTAATCTGCCCAAAAGCCCTCAGAGGGGCTAATGGTGTTTCTGAGAAAAAGAGAATGCCAGCTTGTACTTTACATATGTTATTCCTCACCTCTGAGAGTAGGGTTTAGGGAAGGGAAAACCACTTCTCTCTCCACCCCAGTTGCTTTTAACTGCTAAAATATTATAACAAATGTACTAAACACTTTTGCAAAAAGAAAGAAAATTAGTCATTCCACAGTTATTCTTGCATATTCTGTTGTTTCTATCCTTATATAATTTGCAGATTATATCAGAATGTATTCACAGTTTTCTATGCTGCCTTTTGTGGCTGCATTTTATATCATAAGCACTGCGTGTTTCTATGGGTTTCTATTTTCATAATTATAATTTTAATAGTGCATAATTTCCCTTAAAATAAAGATTGACAATGTATTTGTTCCTTCATTGATGGACTTTGACATTGCTTGTGATGTTTTGTCTTCATCAATAAAAACCCCATAAATATCAGTGGGTCTAGAGCTTATTCTTTTGTATTTGAATAAATTCTCAGGAGTGGGATAAAGTATTAACAATTTCCCAGTCTTTAATGTGTGTTGCAGTGTTGATTTCTTAAAGAGTTTTAAAGATTTGCCATTTTAAAGATTCTTTGTGGTTGAATAATGCACAAGCCAAGGCAGGGATGATATTCAAAATTTTTAGACTAGTTGGAGCATTGGTACTGACTGATCTAAACCCAAGGCCAGTTGGTCAACCTGCCTGAGCACACTGCCTGAATATTGGTCCTATTTGGATGGCAAATTGAGTTGCCTCCAGGCACCCTTCCTTTCTATTCTTTTCTCTGTCCACCTGTGTTTTCTTCTCTGTTGCCTTTCCTCTAGTTTTCTTCTTCTTTAGCAAAATAGTAATAATAGCAATAACTGAGATTTTATTAAGTGCTTACTCTGCCTTTACATATATTTACTCGTTAATTCTTGGAACAACCTTATCAGGAGATTTAATCCCATTTTACAGATAAGAACACTGAGGCTTACAAGGTTAAATTACTCACCAAGCATAGAGAGGTGGAATGTGACAGAGCTAAGGTTTGAATGCACTCTGGCTTGCTCAGCAATTCTTAATGAGGAGGCTGCTGGGTGGGTGAGAGGGAAAGAAGTTGAAATCCTGGAGGTACTGAAAATGGGTTGTTTCAGTTTCCTTTCTGCTCTTTTGTTTCCTGCGTTATTAAACTTTTTGATTAGCTTCACCTGGTGTCATATTTACTTGCAGCTGTTAAATATTAGAAGACTTCAGAGGGGAGATTTACTTAAAGCATAGTTATTAAAATGTCAATTTTGATTTAAGGATTTCTTCTGCTTTGTATTACTCACTTGTCTCATATCTCTTTAATCTATAGTCATTTCTAATAAAGAACAGTCAGTACCTACCAGCCAAAGCACTTTAAATGATTCTTGCCAAGACTCATTTAAGCATATTATCTCTTGGCCGAATTATCAGTCAATGATATGCCTGTTCTTTTACCATCCAGGTCCTTTACGAAGTCATTTATGTATTTTGAGACCATGTCTTCTTTATAATATCCCTTACTTTCTTAGCTGGAAGCAGTCCCTGATTGTTGTTATTATTTTTGCAATGGTTTTCAGTTGAATTCTTCAAGTTAGGCTGTAGACATTGACCTTTGAAGTGGGGATGGATGATGTTTTGAAGGAGTTGAGGAAAATCTCTTTTTCTGGTTGTAAAGATCATAGATTGTTGGAAGAAAATTAGAAACCAGTAAATGAGGTGGGAGTTTTTTGTTTTTGTTTTTGTTTTTTCTCTGTGGCTGCTGAGGAGCGGAGCTTGGTGCAAGTGAGGAATAGGTAGAGTGGGTAAATCTTTGATCTTAGTTTGAATTCCTCCAAAGCAGAAACTGAAACAAGAAGCTGAGTGAATGTAGTTTATCTGGGAGGTAATCCTAGGAGGCAGGATTAGGAGAGCAGGGGCCGATGGAAGAGGAGAAATTCATATGAGGGGGTGTGTTCAAGGCTACTGATGTAGGCTAGACCCCTGAGAAGTATATGGAATGTCTTCTAGAATTTTCCTCCTGAACGACAGGAGGCTGGATTATTTATATGGCTAGTTGAGGATTACCTGGGGATAATGATGCCCTCAGTCTATATTCCCCATGTGCCTGCCCACAGGCCAGCGGGGCTCCTCTGGTGCTGGAGACACAGCACAAGGACTCCTGGGAACGGTCACAGCCATGGCTGAAATCAGAGGGGGCCACAGGCAAGAAGAAGAGTTAAGGTTCTAATTTCAAAATATATCTTGGAGAGCATATTAGGAAAAGGGAGAAGGCAGAATCATTGTTGGGGTTCAGAAGACCCATGTGGCAGGAGCGCAGCGATGAAGCAGAAGAGTCACTGGGAATGCAGCTGGAAAAGGAACCGTGAGCCGGATGCGAGTTTTGTGTTATATTTTAGGGTGATAGGAAGCCTTTGAGGATTTGGCACAGAAGTGTGATATGATATCCTGTAAGGGGTGCTTGAAGAAAAAAATACAAAATGTAAGAAGACAAGCATGGAAGCAGGGAAGCCAACTGGGAGGACTTATAGAGTTCCAGGTGAGAGGTGAAGGTAACCAACACCAGAGCGATGGTGCTGAAGGTACAGAGAAATGGTTAAGTTCAAAATAGATATCTATATATTTGTTGCTTATAAATTCATTTATTTCATGTTTATATCTAAGTACATTATAGTGTTGACTTCTATTGTGACTAAAATTATCTACACATTCATTAGATTGCTTTTATTGATGATCTAGAATGTTTTTTTTTATAGATTTTTATTGGAAGAGTATAGTTGTTTCACCATGTTATGTTAGTTTCTGCTGTATAGCAAAGGGAATCAGCTATCTCCAGTATCAAGAATAGTCCCTGGGATATTCTAGGCTCTCAATAAATACTTGTTAAATGAATGAATAAGTAAATGACCACAGAATCATGATGCTGTTTCTTTTGAATTCTCCCCTAAATGCTTCTATTAATATAATCATCCCCACGACACAGGAGGGCATTCCTTCAGTGTAAGTTAATCATGTATGTCAATGCAATGAGGATGCGCTAAGAACCCCTATTGAAACTGGCAGCCTGAGGTGGGGAGGAAGTGGGTCGAACTTCCTGCAGAGGCAGGTGGGCAGGCAGGGAGGTGTGGGCATGGGGCCAAGCTGCAACCACTTACCAACCCATGCATGGTTTGCTTTGGACCAGCCCTGCTGGGTGGGTTGTGTGATACTGGGCTGGTACTGACAAATTCTATACTCCTTGTCTCTTTTCTCTTTCCTCTCTCCCACCCCCTCAGGAAATGACAAGGAAGGAGAAGTTAGACCATCTGGGGCTGTGGGAAGGTCTGGCAGAGAGAAGGTGCTTGACAGTGACAGTACTTGGGAGGCCAGACTTCATCTTGTCGTATCCAAGGATTGACTGAAACAACACAGACAAGGGCCATTTATGGAAGTAAGCATACTGTTGCAAGAATGTGCTTTTGGGAATTTTGACAGCAGTCTGCATTTTCAAGGATTTATGGGGGCTTTGTCAGAAGTCAAAGTCTCTCTCTGTGCCCCTTCTTTCCTCACCCATACACTTGATGCCATTCTGTCAATATCAGGGAAATTTTCCACTTCCTGGAGTAGTGCCAAGACATCCTGATTTCTCCACATTTTTCTCTTTGAAACTTACCTATCCCCCTTAAATCTCTCTTAGTATTTTAATGGGAAAAGGCCAACATCCTAATCTCCCACTTGAGAAACAATATAATGGGCAATCTATAAATAACACTTCCAACTTCCTTTTCTAGGTCAAATAAGTGATTCTAAATATGGACATCCAGGCTAATGGGAGGAAAAGATTGGCCACTGGGGAGGGAATTTGATGTTTGTAAGACTTCCTGGTGTCAGCAGTTGTCTTCTTTGAGGACAGTCTCTGGGCCCTGACTCCCAACACCCAGATCTTAGTTTTACCATTTAGTTAGTTGTGGGACATTGGGGATTTGTTAATTCCTCTTGTCTCAATTTGCAAATTGAGGCATAATTTCCATATGCCTCAGTTCTGCAAAATGGGGCATATGATAGCTGGACCCTCCTCACAGAGTTGGTGTGAGTGTTAATAAGTGGCATTTCTTACAGGGCTGATGTGAGTGTCAAGTGAGTTGATGTGTGTGCATGTGCTTAGAAAAGTGCGAGTGCACATTCAGCTTCACAGGTGGTGGCAATGAGCCTTCCATGGAGCTCACAAGGGGACTCACACTCAGCTAGCAATGCTTCCCACTGGCCTTGGCTTTGTGAAAGTCACTTACCTGGTTTCCCTGTCTATAAAATCGCCTTCAGACTGGTTTGGATATGGGATTGCAAAATCCATCTCTTTCCCAAAACATCTCGTGACTTTTGTTGGCTAGAGAATGAGGTCCCATGACATGGCATGGATCTCTACAGTCAGTCCTCAGCCATGCAGTACGATTCTTGTGGGTACAAGCAAAGGGAAGCAAAGAAACTGGCTGAACAAATGGGGAATGTGTTGTCTCCTGTATCTGAAAAGGGGAAGGGCAGATTGTTTTAGGCACAAAAGATCCAACGTGTATAAACGTGTTGGCCTTTCTCTATGGTAGGCACTCTGTCCAGCGAGACCCTTCAAAATGCCAGGGTTTCATCAGTCTTACAGCTACAGACCTCATGGAAGGAGAATAAAATTCCTGGCATGTAGTTTGGGACACTGGATAACTTGAGTCATGTACCCAACTCTGAAGTGTTAACTCGATCCAGGGAGATGGGAGGTAGTGATTGGTCAAATGATGATCAACAAGCCCTGACTGCCCTGACTCCAGGAGGAGGGTCAACTTTCTTGGTAGATACTGAAAATAAATAGGTTTCCCCAAAGGAAATAGAGTTACCACCATGAAGATAATAGAGAATGGATAATGAATAGGCAAAGGTAACAGATGTTGACTACAGCCCAAGCTTCCTGCATTTCCTATCATTTTTCAAACACATGCTGCAATTTTCCATTTCCTGCCCTAGTATGTATGTTTTCTTTGCTAAAGTGCCTGTCTCACACCTCCACCTATCAAAAATTCAAAGTACATTTAAAATTGTGCTTCCTTTATGTAGCCTACTCCTTAATAATCAAAATTTATTACCTTTGTAGAGCCCTGTAAAGGACTCATCATCTACTTTGTATTGTATTACATTGTATACATGTCTTTCTTTTGTTATTGGATTGTAAGCTCCTTGGGGGAGAAAATGACACCTCATAACACACTGCACACAGGCATGCTATTTGGAAATCCAGGAGCATCTTCCACTAAGTAAAAAGCTTTGTGTCAACTGTAAAGTACCATAAAAAAGGTTATCATCATTATTTTCTACATTGCCGTTTTCTCATAAATATTTGGTTCGTTTTCTAGACTATCTAATTGTAATCAGAAGTGATTCTCAGCAATCTCCAAACTCTCTATACTCACTCTTTTTCTAAATTCAAGGTTAACATTTTTCAGGTGCAGAAATGTGCCTTCTTTCAAAATGCTTCAGGCATCTGGGCCAAGTAAACAGAGCAGGGATTTTATTTTGTGTCTGCATTTAGATTAAATTTTTTGGCATTGCTTTGGTTTTATTTCCTAGCAGCTTTTTACATTTTAATACTCTATCTTGTATCTTATGAACCTTAATCAAATGCAAAACTTTGAGTTTTTAGAGCCTGCCTATGGCCAGAGAGCTCATCTTTACTTGATCCTGGAAGGTCTGGCAGTCTGTGTTAAGTATGCCTGGCACTAGCAGGCACTGAGAGTACTATCAAGGCCTGCAAGCTGATCCAACCGTAGAGGCTCCAGCATCCCTCAAGGCCTGTAGCCCATTCGCCAAGCTCAGAAACGAATGTTGAACATTACTGGGTACAGAAAGGCTGACCCGAGGCAAAACCTGAAGTAGGCTCCCACTCCTGCTCGGTGTGCCTTTCACCCACTCTGTACACTCTCTTCCTTTCCTAAGAGATGCCCACAGGCTACTACACTCTTGCTGCTCAGGGGCATGTGTTGGAAATGTCATCTATAAGAGATCTCCATTTTTCCTGTGTTCTTCAGTCTCCTCTGTGCATACCAATTCCACCTGGCAATCCTTTCTTAGGAATCGATAATCTTGTACTGTGCTGTGCTAAGTTGCTTCAGTCATGTCCGACTCTTTGCAACCGTATGGAGCCTATCAGGTTCCTCTGTCCATGGGATTCTTTGAGTAGGAATACTGGAGTGGGTTGCCATGCCCTCCTCCAGGGCATCTTCCCAATCCAGGGATCGAACCTGTGTCTCTTACATCTCCTGCATTGGCAGGGTGGTTCTTTACCACTAGCGCCACCTGGGAAGCCCAGTCTTATATTAGTTATAGTTATTGGTCATAACTAGTGAGTTATGGCTGTTTATAACTTGATCCGTCGTGTGAGCATGCGTGCCAAGTTGCTTCAGTCGTGTCTGACTCTTTGTGACGTTATGGACTATAGCCTACCAGGCTCCTCTGGCCATGGGATTCTCTAGGCAAGAATGCTCCAGTAGGTTGCCATGCCCTCCTCCAGGGGATCTTCCCAACCCAGGGATCGAACCTGAATCTCTTAGATCTCCTGCATTGGCATCTGTATTCAGTCTTTCCAAATTACATATTGAATTCTTGTGTCTGGTGGGACTGGCTAGAGACAACCCTCTACTCAAAGACAAAAATGAGGTGGATCTCGAGCAACACAGCAGTTGTGGGAAAGACCTGGAGATGGGCTAGAGATGGATCAGAATAGAGTCCAGTGTGCTATTAGCAGCCCTTAATGTTAAATGAATATTCCTGACAAGAGTGAGCAAGTGCCAGGAGGCAGCATGGGAGATCCCACCCATGACAAGGTCATGTGGAGAGGCCTGATGGGCAAGGCGAGTCAGGCTTCAGGGGTTCCCCCTGGATTTTCCTGAACATCTACCCCCCAAAAACCAGAGTCTGCCTGCCTTATTGTACTGTGCTTTCCACTCTTCTGCCTCTAATAGGAATTAACTTAGGGCTCCAGTTAACAGTCTCCTGCTTATAAAAAAAGAGAGTGTTTCA
>SJXQ01007090.1:355688-411672 GCA_006408695.1 Aepyceros melampus | reverse complement strand
TTTTAGGCACCTGAAGGATATTAATCAATGTAATAGGGATATAGAAAAAGGAATATAGTAGTTTTGATGTTAGCAACACTAGACTTTTGAGTTAATTACTTTTCTCTTTATTATAAATCACTGTACTCCTTTTACTTGTTATAAATTGTTGTGTCTTGGCTATGTAAGAATGTAATTTTATTTAGTGCTTTCTGAGAGTGGCACCAGACTTTGAGAAGAACAGCACAAACAAGTCTTCTGGTTGACAAACCCTTATCAGAAAAGGGCCGTAAAATGTTAATTGGCCCTCTGGCTAGAAGATGATGTAAATCACCTAAGACTTGTGTATACAACTAGGTATGCAGAGAGAAAGCCTGGTTTTGATAGTCAGGGCTGCTGACGCTGCATAATTTTATATTATCCATTGATCTCTATGTACAAAAAAAAAGGTATAAAAGGCCTTTCTGGACAATAGAGGATGGGCCAGTCACTGGACTGGTTTCCCCCGTGTCTTACTCTATTTTCTGGCTGAATTCCCATCTGGGGTGTGGAGGCTCGCCATGTCTACTTACTTGCCCCGGCTTTTAAGTCCCATGAGAGAGGGAGATCAAGGCGGGGCACCATCCGCTATTCAAATGAGCGCCAGGGGCCTAACATAGATGGTGCAAACTTCTTGTCCTGAAGTTTTATTAGTTCTCCACGTAAACCAAGTTATTTAGCCTCTTTTCTCCACCTAAATTTTCCTACTATACTATTTCTTCTTAATTTCTTTTATATTTCAAATAAATAAGTTTTCCTCGCCCACACCGTCCCTGCTTCAGATTACCCTGGATCCACTGGTGCTGGACTCCAGCAAGCAAGAAAGAGGGAGAGACCAGAGCAGAATATACTCATCAACATTAATACCAGAAACTCACTGAAAGCATGGGTTCTTCAGTCCCCCTAATGATACTGCTCCCATTTATATCGTGAGGTGAGAACCTGGGGTCCATTGACAAAATCAAGTGGTGGGGAGACAGGCAATACTTCGGGCCTGTTTGACTTTGACTTTTTGGCCGGTGGGGTGGGGGTAGTCTTACCAGCTCCCATTTAAACCGTATGCCTGTTGTGTGCTTTGCATCTATTAACTCATTTAATCCAAGAAAGCTGGTGACAGAAACAGTCTCATTTTGCAGCTGGGATCAGCAAAGAGATGAGTGATTTTACAAAGAGGTTGTAAACTTAATATTCAATTTGAAGTCTACCTGATTCTAAAGTTCCTGCTGCTAACTATCATACTCCTATCCAGCCACGTCAAAACAGGCAACTTAAGCAGTTTCTAAGTTCTCATACACAGATCTGCCCATTAACTGGCTTATTTATCTATCATAGGCAATCACTGTTGGTTGTTGAGAATACGGAGATATGTAGCAAGTGCCCTGGGAATAGTAAGGGTGGATCAGTGAGCTATGCCTGGGGATTAGTGCATTGAATTGAGCCTTGAAGGGTAAACAGAAGTTTGACAGCAACAGAATAAGAGCAGGGATGCTTTAGGAGAAATATTGTTTCCCTTTTAGACTCTGACAATGCTCACAGTGTAAGAAGGGGATAGCAGGATATGCCAAATGGCCCTCACCTTGGGGTCCCCCTATTTAATGTCCATGGAAGAGGACTGTGAGCTCAATAGATTGGTGAGGGGAGGGAGAGATGAGTAGATCCAGGGTGATATGATCCAGCAAGGAACAGAGTTGGGAACATGGGGATCTGCAGAGGGAAAATAAGAAATAGTGAAATAGTAATGGAGATTTGGCTTTTGTAACTAGGCTTGGGAAACAGAGAGGTGGGGGAGTAGATTATGAAGAAGGTAATTTAGGTCAGAGCAATACGGGAAGCAAAGAGCCTGAAGTAGAGGTTGAAAGGAGATTGCCCTGGCTAATTTGCCCTAATGAGAAAAAATTCACCAATTTGTACAAAGTAGTATTAGTCAGTAGTACCTGATGTAACAAAACACACATTTCAGATATTTAACCATAAGAGAACTGTTGGGTAAAAGTTGGTGCATTCATTCAACAGAACCTTATATAGCCAATTAGAACAACTGTGTAGGAACACAGACACAGCTTACATTAAAAAGAGCACCATACAAAATTATATACACATTCTAAGTGTCCTAGGAACAAGAAGTTAATACACAAAAAATGAAGGTGGCCCTGTTGGTTGATATCATTATTTTCCCTTTCAGTTCAG
Organism: Aepyceros melampus; assembly: GCA_006408695.1. Classification (NCBI taxonomy): domain Eukaryota; kingdom Metazoa; phylum Chordata; class Mammalia; order Artiodactyla; family Bovidae; genus Aepyceros; species Aepyceros melampus. The sequence continues at coordinate 409,467 of SJXQ01007090.1, read as the reverse complement.
TTCAGTTCAGTTCAGTCGCGCAGTCGTGTCTGACTCTTTGCGACCCCATGAATCGCAGCAGGCCAGGCCTCCCTGTCCATCACCAACTCCTGGAGTTCACTCAGACTCACGTCCAATGAGTCCGTGATGCCATTCAGCCATCTCATCCTCAGTCGTCCCCTTCTCCTCCTGCCCCCAATCCCTCCCAGCATCAGGGCCTTTTCCAATGAGTCAATTCTTCACATGAGGTGGCCAAAGTACTGGAGCTTCAGCTTTAGCATCATTCCTTCCAAAGAAATCCCAGGGTTGATCTTCAGAATGGACTGGTTGGATCTCCTTGCAGTCCAAGGGACTCTCAAGAGTCTTCTTAAGGAAAAATGATCTCGAAGTGATTTCTTGAGATTCTTTCATTACACTGAGAGTAACAGCAACAAACATTTGTTGAACGCTGTCTACGTACATTCCAGACACTGTTCTGTCTCATGGATTTGCGCTTTTAATCCTCAGAGCCACCCTCCTGGGTGAGTATGGTTATTTGGTGAAAGTTGGTGAAGTTTCTTGCCCAAAATCTCACAGTTAGACCCAGGACATAAACATAGGCAGTTGAACTTCAGAATTCTGCTTTTTTACCACCATGTGAGGCTGCTTCCTCTTAACAGCAAGGTCATTTTGGCATGACAGCTTTGCTAGGTTTGAGGTGGCTTCATGTCATTCTGAATCTGTCTCTAGAGCAGATGATGTCGTAAAAATAGTCTGTTAAGAAAGCACATGTCTAAAAAAAAAAAGAAAAGAAAGCACATGTCTTTGGGGTGAGCCAGCATAGCACAAGGTGGCACATAAGAAAGGCTGGATCCTCTATTCAGTTTAACCATGGAACAGCCCAACTAATTTAGCAAAACTTCATCAAGTCCCTGCCTCCAAGCAATTATTTAATCTCTCTGCATACTGCTGGATTTCCTTTATACATTAACCCCAAGTATCTAGTAACTCTTAACAGAATGGATTTTTCTCTGTTAGCTGGGGATGGATTTAGAAGCAAACAGAACCTTCATTTTAAAGAGTCCCTGGGCAAGCTCTGTTAGCATCATTCCCCAGAGGATCCAGGTTGTGCCAAGTCAAGTTCTGGCTGTGTGCTGCAATGAAGTAGGTTACTAGGTGCTTTAAAGTGTGGTAACTTGTGACAAGCAGAGACTCTTAAATTTTATAACTCCTTATGAGAAGATAACACTTTCATAGGTGTTATGTTAATCAGTCTCTGTTAGGAGTTGAATTGTGTCTCCTGAAAATTCATATGTTGAATTCCTAGCCCTCAATATCTCAGAATGTGATCACATTTGGGAAAAGGGTCATTGCCCATAAAATTAGCTAAGATGAAGTCACACTGAGTTAAGAGTGGGTGCCTGATCCAATAGGACTGCTGTCCTTATAAAAAGGAGGAATTTGGGGGCATTTGCACAGGGAGAAGCCAGGTGAAGATGAAAGAAGAGATCAGGGAGATGCTGCAGAAATCAAGGAGTGCCAAAGACTGCTAGCAGACCACCAGCAGCTTGGAGGGAGGCTTGGAACAGATTTCTCCTTCACAGACTTCAGAGAGAACCAGCCTGTGGACAGTTTGATCTCAGACTGCTTCCCTCCAGAACTAGACAATAAGTTTCTGTTGTTTCAGCCCCTTAAGTCCCTGTTTTGGCAACCCTAGCAAACTAATATGGTCTACAAGATTAGTCTCTGAAGATAGATAAACTTCTATTTTCCTTCTTCATATACATCATAGTCAATGTTTAGTAAATTCAAGAGAAGTTTAGTAAATTCAATGAATTTAGTAAATTCATTCATTTATATGTATGAATACACACAACTCTCCTGTGAAGTAAAGGATTTGATATCCTCTGCATTTTGGAGGTAAAAACTAAGGCACAGAAACCAGAGTTTCCCATTAAGAAGTACTGGGACCAGGATTTCAAACTGAATATTCCTTTCACGATGCCATGTTGTGTCCACCAAAGGAGGACAAAAGCATGGAGAGCTATATGGAGAAGTGAAAATGAAATGACAAAGACATGGACATTGAAAAAGAAGTGGATTTTGTGAGCATACTGAGACCAGGAATAGAGGCAACAATGGGAAGATGCAAATTGGGGGGTGTATATCCCAAAATGCATTTCATGGAAACTCTTGCATGTCAACATCATATGAAGAAATGGTCCCAGGGTATTCAAGGGGGAGAAAGGTTGCTTACTCTATCTCCTGCTCAGAGATTCAAGGCACCTATAAACAGTTCAAATACTCCAAGTGTTGCAGAAAATAACTCTATTGAACTTTGTTTAACCCAGCACTTTTCAAACTTATTCAAATAAGGAATCTTTTTGCTACTGTTGATCTATAAGGTTGCAGGACAAATGCTATGGGCTAGAGACAGAAGCTAGAGCAAGAAGACCCACGGATGAGGATCAGTTCAGTTCAGTTCAGTTGCTCAGTCGTGTCTGACTCTTTGCGACCCCATGAATCGCAGCACGCCAGGCCTCCCTGTCCATCACCAACTCCCGGAGTTCACTCAAACTCATGTTCATTGAGTTGCTGATGCCATCCAGCCATCTCATCCTCGGTCATCCCCTCTTCCTCCTGCCCCCAATCCCTCCCAGCATCAGGGTCTTTTCAAATGACTCGCTCTTCGCATGAGGTGGCCAAAGTATTGGAGTTTCAGCTTTAGCATCAGTCCTTCCAAATAACACCCAGGACTGATTTCCTTTAGAATGGACTGGTTGGATCTCCTTGAAGTCCAAGGGACTTTCAAGAGTCTTCTCCAACACCACAGTTCAAAATCTTCAATTCTTCAGTGCTCAGTTTTCTTCACAGTCCAATTCTCACATCCATACATGACCACAGGAAAAACCATGGCCTTGACTAGATGGACCTTTGTTGGCAAAGTCATGTCTCTGCTTTTCAATATGCTATCTAGGTTGGTCATCACTTTTCTTCCAAGGAGCAAGCGTCTTTTAATTTCATGGCTGCAGTCATCATCTGTAGTGATTTTAGAGCCCCCCAAAATAAAGTCTGACACTGTTTCCACTGTTTCCCCATCTATTTGCCATGAAGTGATGGGACCAGATGCCATGATCTTCATTTTCTGAATGTTGAGCTTTAAGCCAACTTTTTCACTCTCCTCTTTCACTTTCATCAAGAGGCTTTTTAGCTCCTCTTCACTTTCTGCCATAAGGGTGGTGTCATCTGCATATCTGAGGTTATTGATATTTCTCCAGGCAATCTTGATTCCAGTTTGTGCTTCATCCAGCCCAGTGTTTCTCATGATGTACTCTGCATATAAGTTAAATAAGCAAGGTGACAATATACAGCCTTGATGTACTCCTTTTCCTATTTGGAACCAGTCTGTTGTTCCATGTCCACTTCTAACTGTTGCTTCCTGACCTGCATATAGGTTTCTCAAGAGGATACCTAGGCAGTAATGTCCTAACATTAATTAAGCTCTTTTTCTAGTTTGTCACCTCTTTTTCTCTTTCACAGCAAATCTCTTATATATCTGTTCACTCTTTCAATTAAACATCAGACATACAAAAAGCATGTGGAGAGTAACATAAAAGATACTCATGGTGACATCACTCAAATTTTAGAAATAAAACATTGTGAGTTTAGTTGAAGCCTGTGTTTCTTTTCCAAAGATACTCTCTTGTTATAACCTCACTTGCACCCTAGATATAATTACTAGTTCTTAGCAACTAAACAACAGCAAACTTTATGTAACTGCTATTCTAGTGTACACATTTTTTCAAAGACTTGCTTGTTTTGTTCAATATAATCTTTGTGAGAGTTTTCCAGCAGCAGCAGTAGCAGCAGTATTCCATTGTATGAATATACCAATATGTAGGTAAGCATATTTTCATTTATAGACATTTAGGATTAGGCATTGCTGTTATGAATCATCCTGCAATGAATATTCTCATTCATAAGTTTTAAGTTGAGAAAAATGAGAGAACTTTTCTCTAGGATATATATAAATCGTTGTTGTTTAGTCACTAAGTCATGTCCAACTATTTGTGACTCCATGGACTGTAGTCTGCCAGGCTCCTCTGTCCATAGAATTTTCATGGCAAGAATACTAGAATGGGTCGCCATTTCCTTCTCCAGGGGATCTTCCAAACCCAGGGACTGAACTCACATCTCCTCCGTTACAGGCAGATTCTTTATCACTGAGCCACCTGGGAAACCCCATAGGAGATATAGATATATATATATATATATATAAAAGTAATCATTGGGTTATAGGGTATGTACACATCCAATTTTACTAGATATTGCCAAACTACTCTCAAAGTAGTTATCCTGAGTTCAATTTGTATGAGAGTTCCAGTGGCTCCTCATGTACTCTTTTTATTGTTAACCTACATCATCTTCATCAAGCTAATGGTTATGAAATGGTATTTCATTATGGTTTTAATTTATTTGCATTTGTCCATTTCCTAATCTAAGGAAATCAATAGTTTCATTATATATTTATTGGTCATTCAGGTTTCCTCTTCTGTGAATTGCCTCCTCCTTTGCATATTAGTTTTCATTCATTTTTTTCTATTGGCATTTTTTTCTCATTGATTTTTGGAAAGATTTTTAATTAGTTCTCCATGCCACGGTAATAATCTTTTCTTTACAAATATTTTCCTGCAGACTTGGGATTTTTCAGTATTTGGAGGTTTTCTTGCATATAAGTTATAGAATAATTAAATTTACCTACATATTCATTATTATTTCTATATTTTGTGTCTTGTTTAAGAAATCTTTCCCCAAATTCAAGAAGTAGGTATGTTCTCTTTTATTTTCTTTTAAAATTTTTAAAGTTTCACTTTTTACATTTAGATCTTTAACAAACTTGGAATTGATTTTTGTGTTTTGTATGAAGTAAGGATTCATTTCTCCCCATTGGATAATCTATTATCATAGCACTTTTATTTAATTGTCTATAATTTTCCTTATAGAGAATCTTCAGTGTTTCCTCTCATGATATTTTATTTACATAGGCATCTATTTTGGATCATAATATCATGTAATTATTGTGTTTATTTCTATACCAGTATCATACTGAATTAGTTACTACAGCTTCATAGTAAGTTGATTTCTGATATGGTGGGTTGATTGAACTGAGCGTTTGTCCTTGGTGGCTCAGCTGGTAAAGATCCACCTACAATACAGGAGGCATGGATTTGATCCCTGGGTTGGGAAGATCCCCTTGAAGAGGGCATGGTAACCCACACCAGTATTCTTGCCTGGAGAATCCCCATGGACAGAGGAGCCTGGCAAGTTGCAGTTCCTGGGATTACAAAGAGTTGGACATGACTGAGCGACTACGTACAGGACACACACAGCACAGCCATGCCCTTAACATCTAACTTCGCAGCTCATTGCATCAAGAAGTTGAGCCTGGTTCTCAACCCTTTGAATCAGGACTGCTCTTGCTACTTGCTTTGGCTAATCAAATGTGTTGTAAGCAACAGTGTGCCAGTTCTAAACTTAGACCTCAGGAGACCCTGTATGCTTCTACTGCCTCTTTTGGAATGCCCTCACTATGAGAATAAATTCACATAGTGTGCTGACAGATAAGAGAGCACATGATACAGGATAAAGTCAACCCAAGTGGAGACCATCCTAGACCAGCCAGTGCCCAGCCAGCAAACCGGCTGCCCTTACAAAAGAGCTTAGCCAAAAAAAAAAAAAAAAAAAAAAAAAAAAAAAACACTTAGGCAAAATAGCTACATTTGGCTTAAATCACCAGAACTCTATAGCCAATCTGTAAATTTATAAGCCAAAATAAATGCTTATTGTGTTCTGCCACTGAGGTTTTGTCACTGTGGATTCTGCACCTTAATTGTGCTAAAAGATAACTGACCTGTCCATCAAGTCTGGTATTTTGTTTTGTTATTTAAAACCATCTTAGTTGATCATAGCCTTATGTGCTTCCCCATATAGAGTTTAAAACTGATTTATCAAATTCTGTGACCTGGTTTAACCCTTTAACATAAAACTCAAGTTCTAGGATGGCATCCTTTGCAACACAGAGTCTTTTCCAAGATTTTTCCTTAGATCATCACCAAAGGTGAATCTAACTGAACCATCCGTTGCTCCATTTCTGATAAGTTCTTAATTTATTTGTATTTGCTTTCTCATATTATAATATTATCATAAGACTATATCGGTGGTTCTGTTGCTAGGGCAACCAAATGTGATTCATGAGCTCTTAGCTTTAACTAAAACTTTAACTCTCTTCGGCTATATTCCATATGCTTCCTTGATTCCCTTCTTTTGTGAGGTTGAAATAATGGAAGATATGCTACAGTTCTGTCAGTGTCTTATGCTTTATATCTGCTTGCTCCTTTACATTCATTCAGTTCAGTTCAGTTCAGTCGCTCAGTCGTGTCCGATTCTTTGCGACCCCATGAATCGCAGCACGCCGATCTCCTTGCAGTCCAAGGGACTCTCAAGAGTCTTCTCCAACACCACAGTTCAAAAGCATCAATTCTTTGGCGCTCAGCCTTCTTTACAGTCCAACTCTCACGTCCATACATGACCACAGGAAAAACCATAGCCTTGACTAGCTGGACCTTAGTCGGCAAAGTAATGTCTCTGCTTTTGAATATGCTATCTAGGTTGGTCATAACTTTCCTTCCAAGGAGTAAGCGTCTTTTAATTTCATGGCTGCACTCACCATCTGTAGTGATTTTAGAGCCCCCCAAAATAAAGTCTGACAGTTTCCACTGTTTCCCCGTCTATTTGCCATGAAATGAGGGACCAGATGCCATGATCTTCGTTTTCTGAATGTTGAGCTTTAAGCCAACTTTTTCACTCTCCTCTTTCACTTTCATCAAGAGGCTCTTTAGCTCCTCTTCACTTTCTGCCATAAGGGTGGTGTCATCTGCATATCTGAGGTTATTGATATTTCTCCCGGTAGTCTTGATTCCAGCTTGTGTTTCCTCCAGCCCAGTGTTTCTCATGATGTACTCTGCATCTAAGTTAAATAAGCAGGGTGACAATATACAGCCTTGATGTACCCCTTTTCCTATTTGGAATCAGTCTGTTGTTCCATGTCCACTTCTAACTGTTGCTTCCTGACCTGCATACAGATTGCTCAAGAGGCAGGTCAGGTGGTCTGGTATTCCCATCTCTCTCAGAATTTTCCACAGTTTATTGTGATCCACACAGTCAAAGGCTTTGGCATAGTCAATAAAGCAGAAAGAGATGTTTTTCTGGAACTCTCTTGCTTTTTCCATAATCCAACGGATGTTGGCAATTTGATCTCTGGTTCTTCTGCCTTTTCTAAAACCAGCTTGAACATCTGGAAGTTCATGATTCACGTATTGCTGAAGCCTGGCTTGGAGAATTACTTTACTAGCATGTGAGATGAGTGCAATTGTGCGGTAGTTTGAGCATTCTTTGGCATTGCCTTTCTTTGGAATTGGAATGAAAGCTGACCTTTTCCAGTCCTGTGGCCACTGCTGAGTTTTCCAAATTTGCTGGCATATTGAGCGCAGCACTTTTACATTCATTAGCAGGTATTATATCATTCTCTAAATTTACTAATTTCTTTTTACTATTTGTCCTTGATAGATCCTCTTCTTCAGTATAATTTTGCAGTTTATTCAACATATATTAATGGTCGCCTATCATGTTCCTGGCATTGGGGTTATAAAAGTGAATAAGGCAGTTATGGCCCATATCCTTTCAGAGTTTACCAGGTTAGGAAGACAGGAATATAACAGAATAGCACAAAGTACTTTGCCAGGGTGTGAAGTGCCATTTACAGGTTGATGGTGGGGGCCTGATCTAATCTGCATCAGCGAAGATTTCAGTGAGGAATAAACTTGAAGCTTAGGCTGAAGAATAATTTGGAGTTAGCCGGGATTGTGAGAGATCATATCTGGGAGGGGTACAATGTGATGAAGCCCTGGGGTCTTAGGGAGGATGAGGAGTTGGAAAGGAGGCCAGCGTGACCTTCTGTAGATGTAGAAGGTTAGTGTATGAGGGTGAAAGGAGTCTGGGATGCACCTAGAGAAGTGGGAAGAGACAGTGGACCTCACAGTGTTTCTGCCGCAGCTGTTTAGGAACTGTGTCATGAAGCTCTTAAATAGTGAAGTCATCCGAGAGAAGCTCATTTCTCCTCATAGTCCATAGCCATGTATAAGACAAGCTGTGTTCGAGATGCTCTGTGTGTCTGCTGGTCCTCAGGTCTGTGTCCCAGGCCCCCTCAGATCCAGGTCATGCCATATCCCCTGCTGAGATGGGGAGAAACTCTCCATCTCTGGTGCTGTACTCACTCCATGGAAATCAGAAGTCAAGCCCACTCACTCCAGGGTATCACTCCTCATAGAAGGTCTCTCTTGATCATCCTCCGTGGGACTTTAGTCGCTGTGACGGCACTGGGATCCGTGCATGTACACCAGATCTCTGGTTAAGAGCCTGTGGCTGGTATAAGAGTTACATCTTTACAGGGAAATGACTTAATCTAGGATCTGGTCTGAGAAAAACTTGGTTTTACTGTTTTCAGCTTTTGTTTCTTATTATTCATTCTGGTTGTTTCTATCAGGTCCCCCCAGTGTTCTTGCCTTTTAGGTCCTCCAACAATACACATGCACTCAGGAAATACAGAGTGTTGACAACGCGTCTCAAGGTGGTAGGGTGTAGCCTAGTCAGGGATTTTTAGATCCCAGGTTTTAGAGCTAGGGTCCATGACAAAGCTTCATAGCTCCTTTATTCCTATGACATGCAGACAGTTCTGAGTAGATGTGTTTAGCAGACGTTTGTGGTTTTCACTTGCCCGTTCTTCTCTCTCGGAACATCAGGAATTTGATTTCTCTTTAGGACCTTGATTTACTCCAAATAGATTTCGATCCTGATGGTGCTGCTGGTCAATAAGCTTTACATCCTTTAGCCATGGAGGGCCCCGGAGTCTAATCTAGGTCAAACAAATTCCTCTCCCGGAGCTGTGCTTACAGCGAGGGGGAGATGACTTGATCTGCTTCATTCCACTGGCAATTCACAAGAAATCGTGCCCACTAGAAGTTCCTGTTGCCTGGATCCCAAAACAGCTCTATTTCCTCTCCCACTCCATTTCCTTCCACCAAATCCCTCTGGTGCTTAAATTAGCCAGAGTAGTCAGCTTCTGTACTTTGCCACGGGTGAAAAGTGCAACTCATGATGTGCATGGGAGACTCCTTCTAAGGTGTGGGATTCTTCAGGTTCTCAAAAGCATCCATAATCCAGATAAGGTTAAAAATCTTTCCGTTAGATGATCATATCTTTCCTTGAGATTTCAAGAGAGAATTGCATATATGCATCTTTGCAACTTAACAAATGCTTGAGTCACAGAACTGAAGCTCAGAATTGTGGACTTTCTGACATTCTTTTGCAAAGCATGGTTTTTTTCTTTTTTGGCAAAATGGGGCTTTAACTAGAAACTCATGAAATAATTTAGTTAGCCCCTCAATTAAAAGATTACCCCTGGGACTTCCTCTGCAGTCCAGTGTTTTAAGACTCTGACCTTCCAATGCAGAGGGTGCGGATTCCATCCCTGGTAGGGAAACTAAGATCCCACATGTGATGTGATGTGGCAAGAAAAATAAATTAAAAAGTTATCTTATTTATAAAAAAGACTATACATTATTGATAAAAAGAGACTAGCCCTGCCTTTTCCTAAAGTGAATTTTGCTTTCCAGTTAAAGGCTTCATTCCTTTCCCGCTATCCTGGCCCATTCCTCTCCCCACATGAGTTTTTGTCTAGTCAAAAGATCTCTTTCTATGCATGGAGGAGTGATTCGTAGTTATGGGAGGATTAAGTTAAGTTTGGTCTCTAGGCCGTATTCCTCCACATTTCAAGCAGTATGCCTGAAGGGGTGCAAGGTGGGCTGAGGAACCAGAGACTGTCCAGCTTATAAAAAACAAGGGTATTCTTTTTTTTTTTTTTTTAAAACAAGGGTATTCTTTTCTGTTATTCTCTAGCTCTTGAAAAGTCAAGTTCACTGGTAAGTGCAAACTGAATGGTTCCTTATTACCATTCTAAAATGAGAGAACTTCAAAAGAAGGAGAAGAAACAGGCAAATGAAACCACTTTTGGGTCCAAACCACTAAAACCAGAGACAGTTCCAAGACACACCCAACTTTTATTCCCCTCCCAACCCCACGTCCCTCTTTACCACCAAAAAATTATTTCAGCTTTATGCCAAGAACAACATTTCACATTTGGGATGACTGATTTAGTTATTACTATTTAATCACACACATGTGTGCACACACACACATATGCTCTTTTACCAAGCTCCCCTTCTCTCTTTGCTCCCATATCATTTAAAATGGGAGTGAGTTCAGGAAGCAGAGTGTGTTTGTCTTGTCTGCTTCCCACAAGAATTCAATTGCCAGTGACAATGGTGCCATCATAATTTGGTTTTGCTCCCTCAAAGAAAATACAACTGGATGTCGTAGCAGGCATAGTGAGAGCTATGTTTGGACAAGGACTTAGAACCAGGAGAAAGCTCATTTTCAACAAAACTTACACTGGTCTCCAGTGGGAAGAGTTCAGGGCAGAGTAGTGTTCAACCACCATCATTTTACATGAATAGGGACTAAGGGCCACTGACTTTCAGAAAGAGAGTACGATGCCAGCAGTCATTTAGATTCCCTTGCTGTCTCTTCTAACTGAGAAGGTTAATCTTCAATTGTTTAAAAAATCTATTTCACAGCTCATCAGAGTGTTATCCTTAATATAAATTTCTTATTAAAAAATTTCCTGAGCACCCAGCCAGTGCTCAGCACTCCACTGGATGCCATTAGATAAAGGAGATGGAAGAGTATGGATTCTGGTTGGATGAGCAACAACTTACCCAGAAGCAATTTTCTTTATAACCTACATCAATACTAATGAAGCCAGTGATCACTTGCTGGGCAACTGGTATATTCTCAAAACTATACAAGGTGTTCGACATTCATGAAATAGAATCCTCCTGGCAACAAGAAGATGCCAGCTAGGTGTTCTAGAGAAAATTTGCTGCCTCAGTGGAAAGCGGTGCATTGTTTAATGTACACTCTTTCAGGTTATCTCATTCTGATTCTTACAGGGGAGCTTTCATTGCCTTTAAGCTATTCTGCTACTCTGTAGGTTATAGATAACAGTTGAGGTTTAGTTGCTAAGTTGTGTCTGGCTCTTTGTGACCCCGTGAAATGTAGCTGGCCAGGCTTCTCTGTCCATGGGATTTCCCAGGCAAGAACACTGGCGTGGGTTGTCATTTCCATCTCCAGGGGATCTTCCCAACTCAGGGATAGAACCCACATCTCCTGTATTGGCAGGTAGATTCTTTACCACTGAGCCACCAAGGAAGCCCTATTGATAACAGACGGCAATACAAATGATGCTTGTCTATCAGGATACAAATATACACTGGTTCGATATAATTAAATTGGCTTCTCCAACTACTAATCTTTCCCCCATTAGAAAAAGCCAATTTCTGTTTGCAAACCTATATCAGCATTCTTTTACATCATATAAATTCATGCTTCTTTTATTTCTCCTTTGAAATAATTTAACATTTATCTGTTAAAGACAATCTTTAGCATGTTCCTTTTATATCAGTATGAGAGTCATAATTTACTTTTTTTTTAAATCCTTTAACAATGTAATGAACTCCATTGTACAGATGAAGAAATTGGGCCTCAGAGTGAAATGAGTTGCTCAGGACCACTAATCATCAAGTGACCTAGTCAAGGCTAACACCTGCTCTTTCTGACCCCCATAGCCTGTGTGCTTTCTTCTAATTATGCCCCTGCTCTGTGCCAGGCATGTGCTAGGCATATGGGAATATTCTTTCAAGTCCTTCAGCTATTAATAGTCTCTTCTGCACTGGCACTATGGCTTATAAAATTTTCATGATATAATCTCCGTTTGCCCAGATGATAATCAAGGTACACACTAAAAAGAAGAAAAATGCATGATAAAGAAAGGGCGGTCAGGGAGTGCAAAGAGACCAGTGGAATTATTCTCAAAAGCTTTTAAGAAGTGATAGTTTCTCAATCTGCATTGTCTAAATGGAAGAGCCATTAAGAAGAAGGCTGCAAGTTAAAGCTGACACCTTGGAAACTTAGATCCTGAAGCCTCAAGTCGTGTCATTTAAGAAGCATACAAGGAAATAGGATTATACCACTGCTTGCACATTTGTTATCTAACTGTAAAAAAAATGTGGCCAGTGAAATAAAGCACCTATTCTAATCTCTTAAGCATTTGGGTATATAACTATTTTGCATGAAGTTTCCATTGGCTTGGGTTTTGCTTAACACTGGCTATGATCGGCTCCTTTGTGTTTGTAGCCTAAACTCTGAACTTTGTATCATACATTTTTGATGTGGCCCCTACTCACTTTTCCTCTCTTCTGATATCCAACAGCATTTGTCTCTGCTGATATCTCCATCTCATCCCCCCTCACGTACACACACACACAAACACACACACACCCCCGCCCACACACATATATATACCCCCTCACAATCTAGGTTTCTGAATCTCTGAGAGGCTTGCAATTCCCCAGGACACCAGGCTTTGCAGCAGTTCAGCTTTGATTGAAGATATACTTGTGACAGGGCCCTTCCAAATCGTCCCACCCTGGTGAAAAACTAACCATCACTCAGCCCTCAATTTAAATCATTTTCTGATCCTGGTTTGCAAAAATCAGTTTTCCCCTGAACATATGTCATCACCAGCATGTGCTTACAAATCCCCTGGTCGTGCCTATTTGTTTACACATTTGCTCCCAGGGTGCTCTGGCCTCTCGTCTCTCCTCTTTCCCACGCTGCCTGATGCATATTTGTGCTCAGTAATTTAATGCATCATTCACCCGTGGATGCGTGGATTCACCAACATGATAGCTAAAGCACTGGAAGGATGGTAGAGATCAGAGCATTCAAATCCTCCTCTTCGTTGCCGGGGAAACTGAGGCACAGACAAGTGCAATCTGCTCACATAGGCAGGTGAGGAGTGAATTATTAGAACCCAGGGCTCCCTTCTGAGTTCAGTGCTAATTCCAACACCCTCGCTGCTTTCTGGGGTGGAGAGAGGGTGGGAGGGAAAATTACCCTGAGAACGAGGCCAGTTGGCGCTGTGTTTTGTTTCTGTGGTGCTTTCATAATTTTGGTAAAGATATTTTAAGCCAGAGCACTGGGGTGGTTCAGTGCTCATTACCCAACTTGGCATTTTCCTCCTGTGAGCAGAGTGGCTCAGAGCCTTATCATAGCCCTGTAACCACATCCCCTGCTGGGCCTAATGCTAAATCAACACAGTCAGCTAAAAACAAACACTCACAGGTGTGCAGCACATGGAGCGCGGGAGGGTGTTTATTCTAACACCAAGTATGGTGAGCTGGGGTTGGTGAAGTTGGGGAATAGACCGCAAATGGACATGGGCAACATCCCAAGGGATCTCCCAAGCCTGGGGTGCTGGAAGGGTTGCCGATGGCTTCTGAGGACTCCAGCTGCCCCCTTGAAAATCAGGTCCCTTGTATGTAGAATCTAAAATATGACACAAATAAACTTATGAAACAGAAACAGACTCATAGACTTGGAAAACAAACTTGCAGTTGCCAAAGGGAAAAGTTGGTGGGGTGGGGCAGGGATAAATTAGGACTTTGGGATTGGATAAACAACATGGTCCTACTCTGGAGCACAGGGAACTACATCCAATATCCTGTGATAAACTGTAATGGAAAAGAATGTAAAAAAGAATATGTGTATATACAGAGAATTGAATCACTCTGCTGTGCATCAGAAACTAACGCATCATTGTATATCAACTATACTTCAATTAAAAAAAAAGGAAGGTCTGAGTTTCCTAATTATATGAAAAACACCCATCAGGCACTTCTTAGAACTTCTAGGGGAGGGGTCCAAACAAGGGTAACTGATATACTGACCCACTGGTATCCTTAGCTGCAGCAATTGATGGGAACTGGGGACCAGCAGAGGAGATGAAGGGAGCTCTCCTTCAGATGTAAAGGAGGAACTCACAAACCCTCTCTCCACCTTGCTGAGCAGATCCTGTTCTGCCAGGAAGAAAAGCTTCTGGTCCTTTATTCCTGAAGCTGCCACACTGAACACCGCTGAGCCAGGTGACTAGGGAAGGGTGAGTAATGATAATTATCAATATGAAGCAGGCTGAGTGAGGCCCTTCTATGCCAGACTGCCTTAAGTGCTTCATAGGTGTTATGGGATTTAATCCCTGCCTCCACTCTGTGAGGCAGAAATCTTTAACAGTGTCCTCTCCACTTTACAAACAAGGAAATGAGGGGAGCAAGGGATAAGTTAAGTTGTCTAAGGATATGGAGGTAGCAGGTCTGCGATGGAGCCACAGTTCAGTTTTAGGCAGTTGGTTTCAGAGTGTGTGTTCTCAGACCTTCTCGATATTGCCTCAGCTTTGGACTGTTGATCTGATAGTTCTCAAACTTAGCTGGATATTAGAACTTCCAATGGCAGGACCCACCTCCAAAGACACTAATTTATGTGCTTTGGGATAGCATGGGCATTATACATATATATATATATAATATATACATATATATCTGTGTCAGGGGGCTTCCCAGATGGTGCTAGTGGTAAAGAACCCATCTGCCAATGAAGGAGATGCTGGAGATGCAATTTCGATCCCTAGCTTGGGAAGACCCCCTGGAGGAGGGCATGGTGACCCATTACAGTGTTCTTGCCCAGAGAATCCCATGGACAGGGGAGCCTGGTGGGCTACAGTCCATGGGGCCACAAAGAGTTGGACATGACTGAAGCGACTGAGCACACAGGTGTGTGTGTGTGTGTGTGTGTGTGTGTGTGTGTGTGGTGTGTTTAATATACATATGTATGTGTGCATTTGTGCATCTGTGTTGTAATCTGATTAGCCTTGGGCACTAAAGAGTGCAGCTGGCATAGGCAGGAATTCCCACCCGTAATCTGAAGTCAGTATTAAGGAGGAACGGGCAGGCAGCGCTGGAAGCCCAGCCAAGGAAGGCCTGGCACAGGTGTGGCACAATGACTAAGGCCAAGGAAGAATGCCAGCAAGAAGGCAGAGGTGGCTAAAAGGAGTACTAGAGAGACAAGAAAGCCATCAGGGGCCTATTTCCCCATTTGCCAGGGGTGGGCCCTGGAGATGCGCCAAGAGAGAAAATGAGGAGGGGCTGGCCACCTTCACTGCAGCACAGATGGTTCCTGGAACTCACCAGTACTATGGAGAATTAGAGTTCCCGGAAAGGTGTTTTAAGAGAGAGACTTGCCCTGTAAATCACATCTGTTGGAGCTACCAGGGGGATATTTAGAAATCTGAAGTGCAAATTGCAGGAATCTACTGAAAACAGAGACTGAGGGCTTGGGATGTGAGTGGCTTGGGAAAAGGGGGGAGTCCCCCACCCTTCAGTGCCTGGTCTGGAGTCCGCCTGAGTTCATTGCAAGTTATGTCTTCTTGAGCCTGTAGGGGTTGCTTACCTTTGAAATATGTATCTTAAAATGATGAAATTCATGTCTCTTAAGGACAAATTAAAATGTCTTAAAATAGAAAAAAATCACTCACAATTTTATCACCTAGATGTAACAATTATTATTTAGAATATTCCTTTATGCTGTTTTCTCTGGACATAATTTTTTCAATACAATGTTAATCATCATGTCTATGCAACATGACAGTCTGCTTTTTCACCCAACATAAGGCTGTTTATTCTTTGAATCAATCCCTTTAATTTCTTCATAATAATTATACTAACACTGGTCAGTTATTACTGGGTTTCTGAAATTGAGTAATCTATGTAATCATTCTCTGGAGCAAATATTTGCCTGGACATCTACTGTTGCTAAGAATTGTTTTTATTTTTACTTATTAAATATATGAAGCCTAGAACCAGTGATAAACTTCTTTACTACTTGTACAATACTCATGAAATCAAAGCAATTTCATATTTTAGAAAAACTACAAAACCATAAATTAAAAAATATTAATTAAACATGACAGACACTGTTGTGTGAGTCTGACTATGGTTCAGTGCTAGGATACAAGTACCATGCCCTCTTGGCAACTCTAGGACTTAGAGCTAGGGGATTCCTCGGTTTGTCTTCCGCTTTCCTCTGTTCTGAACTCAGGACCTTCATGGACACAACCCACAGGCACCATAGGCCTTTATTTGACATGGATGTTTCCTTATATCGATCCTAATTTCCATCTCTCCTCCCTAGCACATGACAATTCAAGTTGTTGCCACTTGTTGCCAGTGTATTGATATCTATAAATGCAGATTCCAAGTTGAGGCCTAAAATCGAATCCATATGGGTCTTTCAGCTAACCTAGAATATGGCTATATTAGTTTCAAGTTATGATTGAAAGGTAAACACCAATGTAAAAATGTTTCATAGCGAATTCTACATCAAGAGGACTCATCATCAGATCCTGGCATTTTGAGAAGCAGGTGTTTATTGAGCGCCTCCCTCACTTGTGTGAGGTGACTTATCCAGAACCACTCACTCTAACAACATTTAATTCCCATTTCACAGATGAGGTCATTGAGGTTTGACAGGGTTATGAAACCTGCTGAAGGACATGAAGCTGTCATATGGTGGAGTTATAGTTCTAACCTTGGTCTCTGTCATTTCATGGACTGTTCCCCAGACCATGATTACACGTGGCCATCCACAATTTTTTATATAAAGTGTTCTTTTCCCATCTGGGGTTTATACTGCCAAGGACCAAGGCTGGAGATAAATAATTGTTTTTTCTTTTAGAGAGAATGTAGCATGTGTCGTCTGTGGTGTGTTTATTTAGCTCTAAAACTAACCTGACAAGGATGAACCCTTTAAGATATTTCAGGAAATTTGGCAATAGCTTGCCAGATGGTTGGCAGTAGCTTGCCAGTTATTAAATGGTTCTGAATATATGAAGACTTGTAATTTCCTTCTCGGAAGGGCTTTGCCAAAGAGACTAAACCACGTGTCATAATCCCTGAACACAATTGGCACATGCAGAAGCTCTGTTGGTGCAAATGGGTTCTTGAAACCAATCATACAAGCTTGGTATTTCATCTTTTGGCCCCAAACCATAAACTGGCACAAATAACACTACCCCTGCCATGCACCAAAGTTCAGAATAATAAATCAGCCAGCCTGTAATTATATTGGGAGAGCCAGCTTCCTCTTCTCAGGGAGCAGACTGATGTATCTGTTTAGACTGGATGTCTCAGGGCTCCCTGGGAACCTGGGCTGGCTTCCTAGTGCCCAGGCAGACACTGCCCCGATCTGTGTGTATACAGGTGAGTTCCCACTGGGCGGGTCTGCTGGGACCAAACTGGTTTCTAAACCTGTTTGGCTTCTCCCGAGGTCCATAGCTGTCAAAAGCAAAACAAAGTGAAGGACCAGGGATGGCGGAAAGGCAAAAGCTCATCCATCAGGCTGCGAAGCAGAAGACGGAAAGCCTTTCTTAGCTGCTTGATCCTAGGTCCCTTGTTTTGCTTTGGTTCAAAGTACTTTTAAAAATGATCGTGTGTGCCAAATTGCTTCTGTTGTGTCTGATTCTTTGAGATGCTATAGACTGTAGCCTACCAGGCTCCTCTGTCCATGAGATTTTTCAGGCAAGAATACCAAAGTGGGTTGTCATTTCCTTCTCTAGGGGATCTTCCCAATCCAAGGATGGAACCCGTGTCTCTTGTGTCTCCTGCATTGGCAAGCAGGTTCATTGCCACTAGAGCCACCATGGGCTAAAAAAAGAAAAAAAGAATTATATTAATATTTTAATGAGAGGACGATGGGTGAGTGAAAGGGAGAAGTGAAAGTCACTCAGTTGTGTCTGACTCTTCTCAATCCCATGGACTATTCAGCCCATGGAATTCTCCAGGCCAGAATACTGGAGTGGGTAGCCTCTCCCTTCTCCAGGCGATCTTCCTAACCCAGGGATCGAACCCAGGTCTCGTGCATTACAGATGGATTCTTTACTAACTGCTCCACAAGGAAAGTCCAAGAATATTGGAGTGGGTAGCCATCCCTTCTCCAGTGGGTCTTTCCGGCCCAGGAATTGAACTGGGGCCTCCAGCATTGCAGGTGGATTCTTTACCAAGAAGGATACTCCTAAATCCTGCAATAAACATCTGCAGGTCAATCAGATTAGAACTCGAATGTATCCTTCCCCTGCAGCATCATTTCTGAGACATTTGCCCATGGGTGTGAAGGATTCCCCTATGGATGTGTTCCCTGCCTGATTCCTGAGTGGCTTAATTTGGCCCTACATGTCTGACTCACATGCCTTCCCCATATTAAATTAGATGGTTTATTTTCTGAGATCGAATTGGGTGTTTTGTCTCCGTGGCTGTATTTCTTTACTTTTGTGGTTTTCTCTGCTGGGAATCCTCTCTGGCTTCTCACATGCCTGGGGCCTTTTTAGTTGCTCAGACCTTGGTTCCAATTTTCCCTTCTCCAAGAGGCCTTTCAGTTCCCGCCACTCCTAGCCACTGTCACATGTCTTTGTTTAATACTTCACACACTCTATAATTATCCCATTCATCTGTTTCCTTGTTTGTTTCTCCCCACCACCCATGGATAGACCTTGTCCTGTTTTCCATCATATCCCCGGTGCTTACAACAATATCGAGCACACAGTGAGCATGGGTGAGATACTTCAGTTAACGGAATGAGCCCTCATGAAGCACTGACCATGCGTCAGACACCATCCTGAAAGTTTTATAAATATTAAACTCACTGAATCCTCACAACAAGCGTACGAGGGAAATTGTAAGTATTGTAGGATTTGAACTTAGGCAGTCTGACTCCAAAGCACGTGCTCTAAAAATCTGCTTCCTTTCTAACATTTTCGCTGTAGAAGTGAATGGGCATCTGTCATCACTAATATTGAAAGATTCCTAGGTTCATTATAAGCTCTAAGTCCAATAAACAAATATCATGATCCTAAAAATAGGATCCTAAAAATAGTTTTTAAATGTATGACAGGTAGCATACAAGGTTCAGAGTCACTAGGTTTTGGACGTCACTGTCCTTGGGGATGATGATGGGTGAAAGGAGTGAAAGAACACAGCCTTATTGTTAGTTCTTGACTCTCTGGGGATAACGCTGTAGCCTCTGGTAGAGAAACAAGAGGTTACATTCTAGAATGACACTGATACCATAAGAAGCAAATATTTTTTCTATTTCAGCTGCCATAGCTTCCCTGATGGCTCAGATAGTATAGAATTTACCTGAAATACAGGAGACTGGAGTTCGATCCCTGGGTCAGAAAGATCCCTGGGAGAAGGGAATGGCAACCCACTCCAGTATTCTTGCCTGGAGAATCCCATGGACAGAGGAGTCTGGCTGGCTATAGACCAAGGGTTGCAAAGAGTCAGACACGACTGAGCAACCAACACTTTCACTTTGCCATAGCCGCTGAAGGATTGATCAAGTGGCTGGAGGGTGCAGGGAGACACCATTGTTTAAGAATCCGTGCTCAATGTGATGTGGCAGCCTGGATTGGAGGGGAATTGGGGGAAGAATGAATACATGTATATGTATGACTGGATCCCTTTGTTGTTCACCCGAAACTATCACAACGTTGTTTGTTAATTGGCTATACCCTGATACAAAAGAAAAAGTGAAAAAAAGAATCTTGATGGGTTTTATAATTTGAGTATTTTGAAATGTAGCATTATTCTAGGAGCTTTATCTCATATATTTTGGTTGATTGGTTTGCTTAAATTGATACATTTAAAATCAATATAATAAATGTGTATGCACTTAGTTTTTAAAATCAATATACTTGGTTTGCATGCACACTTGTAAAGTTCTTAGAAATCTTGGAGACAGAGAAGACTTTACAACTTTTTTAAAGGACTTCCCATTTATCCTCTTATTTTATGTCTAAACCCCACCGAAGGAGGCAGAGTAAGTTATTTCCTCCGGTGAGGTTGACTCGGCGGTCACTCTTCTGGATGCTGTGTTTTCTTCCTGCTTCTGTGGCTGTTCTCCTCTGCATCTTCCAACCATGAAATGTTGGCACGACCTAGGACTCAGCCTCTGGGCATCTGCTTTCCTCTACTTGGTCTCCCTGGTGGCCTCATTTGTTCCCTCGACTTTAAGTACAATGTTGATGCTAATGATGTTCAGATGTCTGTTTCCAGCTCTGTTCTGTCTCTTTGACATCTCTGTTAGCCTATTTGACGCCTCCATTTGGTTTTCTCATGGGTATTTCAAACTTAAATTCCCCAGACTGAGGCTTCCAAAGTTCTTCCTTTCAGCCTTCCCCATCTCAGCAAAAGACCGCTCCATGTTGCTAGTTGCTAGGCCAAAGACCTGGGGCCACCCCTGACGCACCATCTCTGACACTCCCCATCTGACCTGTCATAAATTCTGTTTCTACTTTACAAATATAGTGTGTCCAAGATCTGGCCTTTTTTTTTGACATTCAGCAGTTGCCACCCTGGGCCAGACCACGTCCGCTTTTGCCTGGTTAGCTACAACAAGCTCTTAGCAGCCTCCTGTTTCTTCTTTTCTGCCCTTTGGTCTCTTCTCAGCACGATGGCCAGAGTGATTCTGTTGTCAGATCCTGACCCTTCTGCACCCCAAATGCTCCAAGGATGTCCCCTGTCACTTACAGCCCATACCCCTCAGTCACTTCCCCCACCGCCGTGCTCTGGTTCCCTTTCCTCTGATGAATCCCCGACTACTTCCCACCCACTCCTCCTTGCCACCCCTCCACATTCCCCACTTGAGGTCCTTTGTACTTGCTCTCCTCTCTGCCTAGAGTGCCTTCCCTCACTCTCACAGGTTTCTGTGGTTTTCCTCTCGCTTCCTTTAGGTCTTTATTCAAATGTTACTTTCATGACACTCCCTAACCACCCGATTTAAAATTGCTGGGTAACCCTGGCCCTCCCCACCCCTCCTTCTATGCTCCTTCTTAACACCTAGATCACTATGTAGCATTCTACAGGTGTTATCATAAACCTTATTTCCTACCTGATGTAAACATAGTGACCATAATGGTCATGATGTTATCAAGTTGTTGTGAGGATTAAACAAGGTGGTGCTTGACACAGAGGGAGCTCCTGGCATGTGTTCACACCTTATATTTTGCACACCATAGTACTTAGCTCAGTGTCTTTTTTTTTTTTAAGTATAGTTGATTTACAGTGCTGTGTTAATTTCTGCTGTACAGCAAAGTGATTCAATATGCATATATATTCTTTTCCATTATGCTTTATCTCTGAATATTGAATATAGTTCCCTGTGCTATACAGTAGGACTTTTTTGTTTATTTATCTTGTATATAGTAGTTTGCATCTGCTATAGTAGTTTGGATCTCCCAATCCATCCCTTCCCCATCCTCTTGGCAAGCAAAGATGTGTTCTGTATGTCTGTGAGTCTATTTCTGTGTTGTAGACAGGTTCATTTGTGCCATATGTTAGATTAAACACGTCAGTGATATCATATGATATTTCTCTTTATCCTGACTTATTTCACTTATGATGATATGATATCTCTAGTTACATCATGTTCCTGCAGGTGGCGTTATTTTGTTCCTTTCTATGGCTGAGTGGTATTCCACTGTCTGTATGTACCAGTTCTTCTTTAACCTCTCACCTGCTGATAGACATTTAGGTTGTTTCCATGTCTTGGCTGTTGTGAACAGTTCTGCTGTGAACATACCGGTGCATGTACCATTTTGAATTATAGTTTTGTCTGGGTATATTCCCAGGAGTGGGATTGCTCCATCATATGGTAATCCTATTTTCAGTTTTCTGAGGAATATCCAGTCTGTTCTCCATAGTGGCTGTCCAACGTGCATTCCCACCAACAGTGTAGGAGGGTCCCCTTTTCTCTACATTCTCTCTAGCATTTGCCATCTGTAGACCTTGTCATGATGGCCTTTCTAACTGATGTGAGATGGTATCTCACTGTTGTTTTGATTATTTCTCTAATCATTTCAGCTCAGTGTCTTAGTGCAGTTGTGCTCAATACAATACATTGCTTTTATTGATTTTATTTTTAATATAAAATTATTTATTTTAATTGGAGGCTAATTACTTTGCAATATTGTAGTGGTTAATGTATGGCAATACATTGCTTTTAAATAAGTGAAAGACTGAGTTGTTGGTCAGTATTTCCATACTTGAGTTTTTTCTGGAGAATATTGGTGAGGGATGGGTAGCATGACACCAAGATGATGCTTGAACATAACCCCCGACTGTTGTAGCTACTCAGCAAGGTCTTGCTTTAGCAGTGATCTGAATCAGTCTGACTTCAGTAAAGGTTCTGAAAAATAGGAAGGGTTGCCCCAGAGAGAAAGCTGTTCCATAGGAGTGTGACCTTTAACATGTACTCCGTAATAATGCCTTCTGGAGCTTTGATGCAATTCGATGTGTGTCATTAACTGTGTTTTCTGAGCTAAGTCATTTGAAGAACATCTTCCCTTCGATCTCATTGTCATGTTAGTATCAGTTCTTCCACAAATTAATCTGAATAAAAGCAACTTCCCCTCAGTGGTGAGTTAAAATAAGCCCCCATCCACATGATTATTACTTCATTGTGCTTTTATGCACATTCCTTGGTGCTTTTTAATTATATATAATTACCAGGGAACAAGGAGTAAAATCTGTTTAATCTAAAATGAAACATGTTAAATAGATAATGTTTCCAGTTCTTTTTTTTTTTTTTAAGTATCTCTCTAACTCAGGGAGACCAGGTTCAAGAGTGTAGACCCAGAGCTTACAGAAAGTGCAGGCTTCATGGTTAAATGTTATTTATTTCATGGGTGTGCTATTACATTTTTTAAATTGTCATGCAACTTGGCAACTCAAGTAGTGACATCTGGGGTGCAATTATTTTAAATGCCAATTTTTTTTCACCTTATGAAATAATTGCAATTAACTGCAAACAAGAGTTAAACTTGAGGGTAGCATATGGTGACTTCGATATAACAGTATGTTTTTCCTTCAGTTTTCAATGTGTATATTTTTAAGGATGAGCGATTTGATTAAAGCTTGTTACATCGATCATTTTTAAATGTATGGTCAAGAGGTGCCGTGGCTCAGCGTTTAGATCTCAGGCCTGGAGACAGACTTCCTGTTCCTGAATCTAGTTCTACCTTCTGCGTTAGTTATACAGTTGCATAGCTTCTCTGTACCTCTGTCTCTTTATCTGTGCCACAAGGATGCAACACTAGCCATCTTGAAGGTGTGTTATGAGAATTAAATAGGATATATAAAGTGGTAAGAATTGTGACCCCCATGGACTGGAGCCTGCCAGGCTCCTCTGTCCATGGGGATTCTCCAGGCAAGAATACTGGGGTGGGTTGCCATTCCCTTCTCCAATGAATCTTCCCAACCCAGAGATAGAATCCAGGTCTTCTGCATTGCAGGGAGATTCTTTGCCATCTGAGTCACCAAGGATGCTCAAAGAACACTCAGTGACAGTTAATTATTATTATCAGGATTGGCAAGCTTAGCTTAACAAATAACTGCAAAGTCCCAGGGTCTTCTAATCACAAAGATTTATTTCGTGCTTAGGCTAATGTGCCTCATCGAGTAGCCATCATCTCAAATGCTGCCAGTTACTGTGGCAGAAAGAAAGAGAATTCTGGAGCGTCTTGCACCAATAATGGAATGCTCCAGGCTGGAAGTGCTATTGTCTCTTCTGCTTCTAACTCAGGCCTGAATTAGTCACACGGACACACTTGACCACCTAGAAACCAGGACATGACATGCTGTATCACATGTCCAGAAGGCAGAGGGCAGGGATTTTTGGCAGACAGCACTTAGGACATCCACAGACTCTAGTGATATGCTTCTATAGTGAAAGAGTTTGGTGATCTCAGTCTGAGTGGCCCTAACCTTTATGGTCTCTGTCACCGTGAGTTAAGGCAAGCTGCAGGATTCCAGGAAGGGCTTTAAGAGGATAGAGCATGGGGGTGTCTTAGAGAACAGCGGGCTGAGAAGAAGGCTCTATTTAACTTTTGCATGTCAATCCGAGTCACTGAACCATCTACAATATAAATGACTTATCAATGTTCTCCATTAAAAACAAAAAGACCAGTTCTGACACTTTAAACATGTCAGGTCAAAGGCAGCATTGGAAATACTGCCTTTCCCCTCATTGAAGTCCACCTCATCTATTCAAAGCTTTGCATGGTTCCTGAAGCATGGTAGATGTGGTTTTCTTCAGACATCCCCAGGCCTATATTTGTATATTTGCCTTGAAGTCCTGTAGGGCCATCCACACGCTAAAAACAAATGACTTACAGTTAGCTCTTGATTCTCTAGGCAAATTGCTGGCGATCTTGAACAATGTGTACTTGCCTTTGATTAGGCTTCCTCTGTTCTGTTGTCAAGGTCCCTACTCCTCACCCTTCTAATCTTCCTGAGGCTCCTTATAACATAGGAAGCATCACCCATTTTATTGTGTTCTGGTCTCTATTCAGTCATCTTTCAGATGGCCTGGGCTCCTGTTTGAGGGTGTGGGTTTTTGGTTTATTTATCATCTCCGAATATTTTGATAATCTATTCTGGACTTTCCTGTTGCTATAGCATTGATGGAGAAGAGAGCAGCGCAGATTAGGTTTCAGAAGTTAAGACTGGTTTAGGAAAGGGAGACCAAGGTGGATTCCTTTTCCTACAAGAATATTACTGAAGGAAAAGTCACAGTCATTGTCACTCCCAGCCTCCACCTACCATGATAATACATACCTCCATGCCTTTCCTTATACCATCTCCCAACCAACCGGCATGGGCTCTGGAGGCAGAAATATCTGCATTCAAATTGTAGGACTAATACTCATTATTGCTATAGGGCTTAGGGGAAATTATCCAGCTCCTCTGTCCTTCAGTTTCTTCATCTGTAAAGTAAGGTTTAGTAACATAATGTGAAGGGCTGTTTGACAATTAGAAAATACATGTCAGTTCTTGACCTAGTCCCTGGCATAAAAAGATTCTAAATTAATCGTGGCTGTTCGTTAAAGCCTAGATTTGGTTTTATTTCTTCTAGGAACTCTATCCAGACTACTTCAAATCCTCCTAGACAGTGTTCATGCATGTACGCTAAGTCACTTCAGTCACGTTCAACTCTTTGTGCCCCTATGGTCTATAGCTCACCAGGCGCCTCTGTCCATGGGATACTCCAGGCAAGAATACTGGAGTGGATTGCCAGGCCCTCCTCAGGCTGATCTTCCCAACCCAGGGATTGAACCTGTGTCTCTTATGTTTCCTGCATTGGCAAGTGGGTTCTTTACCACTTGCACCACCTGGGAAGCCCTCTAGACGATGTATTGGTCTTATATATCAATTAGATTGGACTAAATTCTTATGACCAATAGGCCCAAAGTATATTATTAGCTTAAATGTAGTAGAGGCTTTTTAAAAAAATTTATTTTTATTTTTTGGCCACCTTGCACAGTATGCAGGACCCTAGATCCTGACCAAGGATGGAAGCTGTGCCCCCTGCAGTGGAAGTCCTAACACTGGACCACCAGGGAAGCCCCTGTGTGGAGGTTTATTTCTCCTATTATACTCCAGGGGGAAAGTTCCAGGCTGTGGATGAGGGGAGGTGGGAGGCAATCATCTCCTCCCTGCCCAGTTGTTTAGGAGCTTAAGGTGATGTCACTCTGCTGGCCTCAGTACATAGGCTTCAATGTCACTGTCTTTATCACTGTACCCCAAGGCAAGGGGAGAAACATGGAAGGGCAAATGTGAGATATATGACCCAAGCATCCCAACCGTGTCATGGAGAAATCCATCACTACAGGTTACTGCAAAGGAGGATGGGAAGTGAGCTTAGTTGAGCTTCCAGATACCCTACTGCTAAGAGGCAATCATCTGCCTATCTCAGATTCAGACCCTTGTCAATGTGTTAGTTCAGTTCAGTCACTCAGTCATGTCCAACTCTTTGCAACCCCATGAATCACAGCACGCCAGGCCTCCCTGTCCATCACCAACTCCCGGAGTTCACTCAGACCCACACCCATTGAGTCCGTGATGCCATCCAGCCATCTCATCCTCGGTCGTCCCCTTCTCCTCCTGACCCCAATCCCTCCCAGCATCAGAGTCTTTTCCAGTGAGTCAACTCTTCGCATGAGGTGGCCAAAGTACTGGAGTTTCAGCTTTAGTATCATTCCTTCCAAAGAAATCCCAGGGCTGATCTCCTTCAGAATTGACTGGTTGGATCTCCTTGCAGTCCATGGACTCTCAAGAGTCTTCTCCAACACCACAGTTCAAAAGCATCAATTCTTCGGCGCTCAGCCTTCTTCACAGTCCAACTCTCACATCCATACATGACCACAGGAAAAACCATAGCCTTGACTAGACCGTCCTTAGTCGGCAAAGTAATATCTCTGCTTTTGAATATGCTATCTAGGTTTGTCATAACTTTTCTTCCAAGGAGTAAGCGTCTTTTAATTTCATGGCTGCAGTCACCATCTGCAGTGATTTTGGAGCCCAAAAAACAAATGTGTTAGGAGTATCTTTTCAAAGGCACTATTGGTTGCTTGAATTACAGACCTTGTTTTAATCTTAATCTACAAAGTTATGTTTATGCATTAAAACCATCCTAAGAATACTTCTTGAATTGACAGCACTCCTAAATGAATAGGAGTATATTCTTTGGGTAAATATCTCCGAGTTGGTCTCCATTGAATCTGAATGCAACTCCTTAGTTACTTCTGAGCAAAACAAAATCAAGTTTTAACAGGTTGGATTAGGGATTACGTGTCTTGGACAATTCATTCTTTGCAATAATTCAAACAAAGCCAATAACAACAAAAGCACTGAGCATTTCCCAGTGATATGTAGATTTCATTAGCAATACCATTTCTAAAGTTATTCATTGTAATTATTTACTGAAACATTATAGAGTCCATTAGGTTCTCTGTATTATGTTTCAATGGTCTTTTACAAATTGCAGATTCATATGTATAATTCCTGATAATAAATAGCATTTAAGAAAATAAGTATGGTGCATACATCATAATTTTGTAGGGCTTCAGGGTAGGAAAAATCTGCTGTTATTATTACTTTTTTAATCTCTAGTTTTAATCTAAAAGTCTAAAAGAGCAACATATTTGGATTGGTAATACAATTTTCTTACCTTAGTGATTATTGCTTTTTCATTTGGCTGCATCGAGTCTTAACTGTGTCATACAGGATCTTTCATTTCAGTGCAGGGACTCTCTAGCTGTGGCGTGTGGGCTCAGCTGCTGCAAGGCACTGGGATCTTAGCTCCCCAATCAGAGATCAAATCCATGTCCCCTGCATCGTAAGGTGGATTTTTAACCAGTGGACCACCAGGGAAGTCCCTTACCTTAGTTATGATAGGAAGTTTGCAAACAGGAGCCAAGCCAAATATAGGAGGCAGATCACTAGATTGGGTATAAATTATGATAAAGTGAAACAAAATATTTTAAAAGGCACATGTGCCAACTGGCCTTTTTTCCCCTACTCCTTTGTGATGTCAACCAGACTTGACTTTGCAAAGCATGTTTTTGCTTCGCCAGCTGCTTTCAGGTTCAGCTCAGTAGACTGCATGTGCTAAAAACAAGATAGGAGGAGGGTTTAGTAAAAGGACTTCCTTTGTCCCATTTGGCTCCTGTCCTTGAATCACCCGAGCAAAGCTTCACCTCCTCAGTCACATTTCATTCCCGAAGAAGCAGTTGGATCCAGGAGACAGTTTTCTTAACGCTTAGAATCAGCCTCCTCACATCTTTCTGAGAAGTCAGCAGCTGATGGGTGAAGCCCTTTCTTTACAGGTCTGGGTCCCAGGTCCATAGAGCCCACCCTCCAACCTGAGGGAAACCAGCACCAGCCAAACAGCTGCCCCTTTTTTTCCTGTATTGTAGTATAGCAGACTTATAAATACTGTGTTCATTTCAGGTGTACTGCAGAGTGAGTCAGTATTTTGGCAGTTATATTCTATTATCTGTTATTATAGGATAATTAGTTTAATGCCCTTTCTAAGGCATTTGAGTCTCAGCTGCATGGCACCCCACTTCCAAGTGTAAGTTTTAATAGTTCCAAACATCTTTCTTTTGCTCCTCCAGGTCTAGGATTGGTAGCTGCCTCCAGCTGCTGCTGCCTCCAAGATAGCATTCTCTTTTCCTTTTCAGTGACTGTTTCAGTACCAAGTTAACAACTTTTTATATTGTCTTCTCTCTGTTAAAATAGCTGGCATCATTTCTATCTCCTGACTGGATCTCAGCTGATGCCATACTTGAAGTTCTTCTTTTCAACAAGAAGGCCACCAGAATGCTATATATTTGAGTCACATCATCTCTTCTGAAGATTTGGATTTTTGATGGTTCAGTTTAATGATATGCTCTTTTAGAAGCATATACTTAAGTTATACTAGAATTATATACTATATGCTAGAAGTTATACTTAACAATTCGGGGAGATTTGCTTTTGCATCTCGTATTTGGATGAGGCCTTGAGAATGAATGGATTTTTTTGGATAAGTTTTGCCACTGATTCTATTATCTTGGAGCCAGATGTTTCTCTGTGCCTCATTTTCCCCTAGCTGTACTAAGGAAAAATAGGGCCTGCCACCTAGTGACCTTTACAATGCCTTTACACAGGTGAACTATAGACCATATTGTCATATGGCTAGGGACAAAATGATAGGGACTCTTCTGCTGCCGCTGCGGCTAAGTCACATCAGTTATGTCCGACTCTGTGCAACTCCATAGATGGCAGCCCTCCAGGCTCCCTGAAAATGTAGATGGAAGAGAAATGGGTTCAATCTCTGGGTTGGGAAGATCAGCTAGGGAAGGGCATAATAACCCACTCCAGTATTCTTGCCTGGAGAATTCCATGGACAGAGAAGCCTGGCAGGCTATAGTTCATAGGATCGCAAAGAGTTGGACATGACTGAAGCAACTTAGCAGGCAGCAACTATAATAAAGATGGAGGGAACAAGACAATTGCAGCTATGGCTAACTGTTATTGAACTTTTACTAAATGCTAGGTGCCTTTTGCCTGGAGAATCCCATGGGTGGAGGAGCCTGGTAGGCTGCAGTTCGTGGAGTCGCGAAGAGTCAGACACGACTGAGTGAATTCCCTTTCACTTTTCACTTTCATGCATTGGAGAAGGAAATGGCAACCCACTCCAGTGTTCTTGCCTGGAGAATCCCAGGGACGGGGGAGCCTGGTGGGCTGCCGTCTATGGGGTCGCACAGAGTCGGACATGACTGAAGCGACTTAGTAGCAGTAGCAGCAGGTGCCTTTTAGGTCCTTTATACACATTGTCTCATTTAAGCTCCAACAGCCCTACAAAGGAAGTCCTGTGATTTTCCCCTTCTTACCAATGAGTAGATTAGGGACAGATAGAATTAATGTGCAAGATTCCACAGACAGTATTAACAGAGCCAGAACTGAAGTCTGTATGACTTCAAAAGCCACCCTCTACTTCTCTATGTTTTTATGGGTTTTGTTTCTTTGTTTTTACTTCTTACAGTTATGTATGAAATAAATTCAGGACCAACTATGTGAAAGTTATTGTGCTCACGACACATACCAACATGAGGAAGATATAGCCTTGCCTTTAAGGAATTTACGATCCAGGTGGCTTGGGGGTAAAGAATCCACCTGCCACGCAGAAGACATGGATTTGATCCCTGGGTTGGGAAGATCCATGGAGAAGGAATGGCAACCCACTCTAGTATTCTTGCCTGGGAAATCCCATGGGCAGAGAAGTCTGGTGAGCTACAGTCCATAGGGTCACAAAGAGTAGGACACACCTTCGCAACTAAACAACAACAACTGCTATATGTGAGAACCTTGAAGGTGTTAGATTGAGGATAAATGGGTGAGACATTAGCACCTAAAACACTGAAGGAAAATAAGAACTTCAAAGCGGCTCATACCAGGCCTGAGTCTGAGGGCTTTAATCTTCACAACTACCCTAGGAAGCAAGCATGACAGTGGGAAATGTAAAGCACAGAGAGGTTCAGTAACTTACCTAGGGTCACTCAGCTAATAAGTGGCTCAACTGGGATTTGAACCCCATGTGTCTTGCTCTACAGTCTGCTGGTCTTGATCACTATTATGCAATGCATTAAAAAAAAAAAAAAAGACTGTAAAGAAAGGGTAAAGTCAACCCTTTCTGAAGTTTTTCCCTAATGCAAATAGTGCTTAGAGGGAATTCTCTTCCCATCCTTCCTGTGTCTCATAGCATGTTATGCTTTCCCAAGGTACGGACTTGCCACGGTGGACTCTGTCACCCAGAGAGCTGGTCTGGTCTTGAGGAGAGGACAACGTCTCAGCCATCAGCAGGTGTTCATGCCTGGTGAGTACCTAGCCTGTGCTATTCTGAGCATCTTGACTGAACAACTGTGCTCTCTCTGGGAAAAGATAGACATCTTAAATGGTTGCATTTAGCTCTCTACTATAAAATGAAAGAAATTTCCTCTCACATAAGTTTGAATTTAGAGAAACATTTCCTCCAGGTGGGGTCAGTCATTTCAAGATCCAAAAAAATGAAGCCATCTGTGACTCTTCTTGTTGCTGGCCTGGCAGCTTTCTGATTTTAGTCAAACAAACAAATAAACAAAACCCTGAAAACCATCATGTCTTTTCTGTATGCCAAGAATAATTGATGGAAATGAGACAAGTTCAAATGAAAGGAGCTTTACTTACAAGGGGGGAAATATCAATGCAAACCACAGCCTCACTATTGAGATTTAAAGAATCTGGTGGAATAATAGCAGAGGCTTCATCTTTTTTGAACTTCCCTAATTTGTCTCTCACCTCCTGAGAATTTCCCAGGAAGAGAATTAGAATATACTTTTTAAAGCTGAAATGAACAGAAATTTATCTTTTGTTTATGATTTTGAAGCTCATTTAGAATATTGCACAATGTTGTAACCATTAATATGAACATTATATGTTTTCACAAAGATCATTCTGATTATTTGAACTTTGAGGTGTTTCCATTTTAGATAAATAAGAGTTTATGTTCATATCTATGAAAAAGAAACAGATTCAGATATAGAGAACATATTTTTGCTTGCCAAGGAAGAGGAGGTAAGGGGAGGGATGGATTGGGAGTTTCGGATTAGAAGATGCAAATTAATATACATAGGAAGGATAAACAACAATGAGGTCCTATTATATAGCACTGGGAACTATATTCAATATCCTGGATAAACCATAATGGAAATGGATATGAAAAAGAATATATATATATATATGCATTTATATAACTGAATCACTTTGCTGTATAGCAGAAATTAACAAAACATTAAATCAACTGTACTTCAATAAAATAAAAAGAGCTTTTAATGTTCAGATTTTGCATGAAACTTTGGAGTTTAAATTTACCCAAATTTTAGGATAATAAAAATAATAAAGAAAATGCCTATTTATAAGCATGATTCCAACCGGGAAGGAGTTTAGAGATGATTGACTCTTGAGATTCTTTATTTTCCAGGCTTAGGCAGGAGAAACTGCATGTTTAAAGTTGGGCTTCAGATCTGAGTCTCAGGACTCACTCCTCAGTGCTGTTTCTCTGTGTCTAAATATTTCTGACTAACAGAGCAAGGCCTGACTGCCTGTCTCTGATACTGCCTCCACTTCAGTGAGGTGGTTTAGCTATTAGTGGTGATGAACAGCTTAGAGGAATCCAAATCTGACTCTGTTTGTTTAACCTTTTTATCTTCCCCCTATATCAAACGGAAAGAGTGGAAAAATAGTTGGTGTCAGACATAATAGTACTTACACTCAAATCAGGAGCTGCAAAGTCATTTGCTCTTCACTTTGCCCATATGCTATGGTACAAATGCAAAGGTTTTAGAGCTTATTTTGCAGCTGTGCAGAGACTCTAAATCTAAATCCAATTTTCCTTCATTGACCTAAGTAAGCAATATTTTTAGGTAAAGTTAATTTAATGCCTCTGAATAGAAAACCAATTAAAAGTACCTTTAGCCACACTGAAGTAGACTCTGGAGGCTTATAAAATACCCTCTTGGTTACCCATGCTTGATGCTACCTAGAGATGAAAAGGGCTCTGTGTGCAGTTCTTTAGCTACTTGTGCAAATCATGCCCCTTCTGTGGTGTGCAGGCCAGATCTGCTTTCCCCATAACCCTGTGGAACAGCCTGGAAAGCCCCAGGAAGGCTTCAAGGCACAGCCATGCTGCCTTACAGCTCCATTTGTTGTTTTCTAATTCACAGCGACATGTGCTCAGCCTTTGGGAAAGGAGTATGTCAAGGCTGTATGTTTTCACCCTGCTTATTTAACTTATATGCAAAGTACATCATGCCAAATGCCAAGCTGGATGAAGCACAAGCTGGAATCAAGATTGCTGGGAGAAATATCAATAACCTAGATGTGCAGATGACATCACCCTTATGGCAGAAAGCGAAGAGGAACTAAAAAGCCTCTTGATGAAACTGAAAGAAGAGAATGAAAAAGCTAGCTTAAAACTCAGTATTCAAACAATGAAGATCATGGCATCCAATCCCATCACATCGTGGCAAATAAATAGAAAAACAATGGAAACAGTGACAGACTTTATTTTGGGGGGCTCCAAAATCACTGCAGATGGTGACTGCAGGCAAGAAATTAAAAGATGCTTGCTTCTGGGAAGAAAAACTATGACAAACCTAGACAGCATCATAAAAAGCAGAGACATCACTTTGCTGTCAAAGGTCCATCTAATCAAAGCTGTGGTTTTTCCAGTAATCATGTATGGATGTGAGAGTTGAACTGTAAAGAAATCTGAGCACTGAAGAATTGATGCTTTTGAACTGTAGTGTTGGAGAAGACTCTTGAGAGTTCCTTGGACTGCAAAGAGATCAAACCGGTCAATCCTAAAGGAAATCAACCCTAAACATTCTTTGGAAGGACAGGTGCTGAAGCTGAAGCTCCAGTACTTTGGCCATCTGATGTGAAGACTCACTGGACTGACTCATTGGAAAAGACCCTGATGCTGGAAAGACTGAAGGCAGGAGAGGAAGGGATGACAGAGGATGAGATGGGTGGATGGCATCATTGATTTGATGGACATGAGTTTGAGCAAAGTCCAGGAGTTGGTGATGGGCAGGGAAGCCTGGCATGCTGCAGTCCATGAAGTTGCAAAGAGTCGGACATGACTGAGTGACTGCACTGCACTGAACTGAACTGTGCTCAGGCTTATCAAATGGAAGAGCCACTGAAAGTCCATCCTTGCCTCCCTCATTTCAAGCAAAAGCAGGGATTAAGGTTTAAATGAGGTTTTTACATATGTATAACTCCACTCACAAGCTTAGAGCTCATAATACTCTTCTTCTGAGTGTCATTTTACCTACCAGACTGCTGGTCTGGTATTTTGTGAAATGCAAACTCTGCTCAAAAGAAAGGTGATTTAGGATACTGAACTGACCCAGCCTGCAATGGGAATCAATCAGTTGGTTTTGGTGGGCCTGAGACAGACTTTTCATACCCTTTTAATGTTCAGAGGAATTGAGGCCACTTGACAGAGAGTTTATTAATTTAGCAGGGATGTCACAATCCCATCGGCTTTCTCCCAGTCCATTCATCCCTCCTAAGTGCCTAAGTGTGGTTTTGCTCTCCAAACTCTGATTTGTTTCCTTGGTCATCTGAGAAGGTCAATACTTGGTGAGTCCAAGGGAAATGTGGCCAAAATGGAAAGGACCCCAACTTTGTCATTGTTAGAGAAATAGATGTAAGGTAATCAATGAAGAGAGAATTGCATTTGGGTAAAAGCAAGAAATATCATGTGAAAACACAAGTTTAAGGCGCAGAATGGGAGAGACTTCAGAAATTGTGTTGCTAGTTATGAATTTTTGATTGCCAGTAGCAGAAAGTGATTAGTTAGACAAAATGTAAAAAAATCTATTAACAATAGAATGGATACTGAAGTATTTCACCAGCATCTGAGAAGAACAGCATCAGAAAGTCTCCCCTAACAAAATCTAGCTCCAATGACTCTCTCTGAATTTGGAGCGTGTGTGTGTGTGTGTGTGTGTGTGCGTGCGCGCATGTGTGTGTGTTTGTATGTGTGTTCTGAACGGAATGGGTATCCACTTGGACTCATCAGCCAAGGCCAGGATGCAGCAAGATCTCATGTTTTAGATATGTCTGTCAAGGATCCACCTCTGGGCTCAGGGTAAATCTCAGAAAAGCTGGCAAAGAAGTATCTAAGACATGTCTTTCCTTGTTGGTTTGAGCACTGTGTTCACAGCATCTTTTTGGAAGGGTTTGGCAAATAGGTAGCAGGGGCTGGAGGAAAAAAGCACTGCCATTTGCCAACTTTGTGACCCTCACTTTCTTGGGCCTCAGGTTCCTTATCTGTTAAATATCTACCCTACGTGCCTTACAAAGGCATTGTGAGGATGGAAGGAGGTGGCAGATGTGCAGGGTACCTTGAGCACACCCAGGTGGGACTAAGCCTTGTCCTGGTGCAGTTATGTAAGGAGTGCTGGTTATCTGAGCTCTCCAGTCTGGGCACTGGAGTCTTGACTTTCCTTGGCAGAGGGGTCTATCTGTCTAGACCTGTCAGATACTTATCTGTTAATAGAAAAAGCCTGAAAGGATTCTTTACCTTGGAAATTTAAATATCTATACAAATTCAAAATGATTGCACATCAGCTATGGAGTAAGAATCATATTGAATTTTACTACATGGTATCTTCAGTACAGCTATCATGGTAACAACTAACTTGAATGATACGTTCCTTTGGATTCCTTCCCATGAAGAAAGTGATGAGACTACCTTTGATTTAGTCCAGTTGATATCCTTTCCTGCTCTCCATCATCTAATTCACTGATGCATTCTTCCAGTGCCATTTTGGAACATCCTTTTCTCATGATTTTTGTTTAGTTGCTAAGTTGTGTCCGACTCTTTTACAACCCCGTAGACTGTCCAGGCTCCTCTGTCCATGGGATTTCCCAGGCAAGAATACTTCAGTGGGTTGCCATTTCCTTCTCTAGGGGATCCTCCCAACCCAGGGATAGAACCTGCGTCTCCTGCATTGGCAGGTGGGTTCTTCACCACCGACCCACCAGGTTAGGACTTCCAATAACAGCTGCAGCAACTTCTCTGTTTCTTAATCTCATTGTTTGAACTTGTCTCAGTCCATTTGGGGTACTGTAACAAAAATTCCACAGACTGAGTGGTTTATAAGCAATAAATATTTCTTTCTCATCCTTCTGGAGGAGGTTCTGGAGCTTAGTGTCTGGTAAATGCCAGATTCCTGGATGATAGCTGTTTTGTCTCTGCATCTTCACATAAGGGAAGAGGCCTGGAGCCTCTGGGGTCCCTTTCCTAAGGGCATGATTTCCATTCACAAGGGCAGAGTCCTCAAGACCTAAGCACCTCCCAGAGGTCCTACCCTCCAGGTACCATCATTTTAGGGATTAGGTTTCAGCACATTAATTTGGAAAGGACAATATATTCACTCTCAAGCAAAAATGTAGCCTTGTGTTAGGATTTTTACCATTTTTTTTCCTGTTTTTCCAGCTGCTTCTGTTCTTCAAATTGGGAGGTTCCAGTTTCTATGATATGCTGTTTGGAATGTGTTTTGCTGGTAACTAATTGTTCTGGGTATGACTTCTCTGGGAGCTGTCCAGCTCCCCATCCTCCTCTAAATGGAGCCAACACTGATTTATATGTCTGTGAATCTCTGCTGAATCGCGGAGGTGGTTGTGGAGGGGGATTGAAGCAGTACCATTTGCCCTGACTTCAAGCTCAAAAAAGAGTCAAATTTTGGCTGCCATTCAACACCAAAATTTGGGCAGAAGAGCAGAATTAGGTCTTAATTATATAGAAATGTGATTCTGACTAGAATCCATCAATTCTCATTACTGGCTAACTCGGAGGCTATAAAGATGCTTTCAAAGTTGGGAAGATGCAGTTCTGAACATTTTCTAGGATCTCCATGCCATCTCCTAGAGTTCCTCAGCTTCTTTGGGTTAGAACCAGAGTGTTAAAAACACCCTTCCCCTGAAAATCCTTCCTGGCCTTTGCATCTGATTGTTCCCAATCCAGGGGTGTTTAGGTCACAATGCCACCTTGGAGAAAGCACAGTACCTTCCTGGGTGACTGTGACACAGCAGCTTCTCCAGACATGCTTGTATTCATGAGGAATAAACAGCATCCACAGGCTGGGAGAAATAGGATTTTTGGCAAATGTTTCCTGGCTTTGCACTCCACTGCCTTTCAGCATTCCCCCAGGAAAATTCCATCCTTCACTTTTCCACACCTCTTCAGGCAATCCAGTAGTGCCGCTGGATATGGAGTTTTGAGTCAGATGCAGATGGAGGAATTGACGGAGGGAGACAATCACAGGTGAAATGGTGACGCAGACTCCCCCCAGGAGAACTCACTCTGCTCCAGAGCCCTTGTGTGACTGGAGGAAAAGCAACACTGAAAGCATGAAGCCAAACTTTCCAAGGTGGTTTTAATGCAACTTCTGCCTTTCCCTCAAGTATTTACACTTCCTTTTCGGTTCTCACCATTTGTTACTCTGCGTTCTGGAATGCTGAATTTACAAAGAAAAGAGCAAACATGTAAAACCTTGGAGGAGGTGGTTTGTGTATATTTTTGACACTGTTAGTTTGTTTCTTAGGATTTTCAGATGAGAGGTTATACTTATTTTCAGTCTTAGTTGGATGATCTAGGTAATCACTAATTAAAACTCTGTTTCTAATTCAACAGTAGGCATAAGAGAAAGGCTAGAAACAGCATAGACTGACTGGGTTGTGCTGTCATAACAGCACCTCTCAAATCACAGTAGTATCTACATTAAGGTTCTTGTTTTTGCTTGAGCTATGTACCCATCATGGGTCCTCTGAACTGTCTTCCATGTGGCTTTCATCCTGGGGCCCTAGTTGATGGAGTGGTATCTCTCTACAAACATTAATATTACTCTTACAGAGGGTGCTGAAGCATGGGAGGCATCTTGAAGCTCCTGTTCATATGTGATATCTGTCATTCCTGCTTGCGTTTCCTTGACCAACAAGTTATATGGCCCCATCTAAGTTCAACAGGACAGCTTATCCTCCTGTAGGAGGTGTACTATAGAAAGAGACTAGATTATGGTAATAATATCAATCATTTATAGTAGTGGCTGTTGAAGGCTTCTTTATGTATAAAACCCAAGGTTAAAGTTAGAAAGGCCAAGGTAAAGCTGACCAAATGAAAATAAAATCCTTCAGTGAGGAAAAAAAGAACATTAACAGAACTGAAAGGTAACAACAAATAGGATTAACGTATTTGCATTTTAAATAGCAAAGAGTCAATATTATGAATAGAAGAATTTTTATTCATCAGAAAGATAAAGCAGTGTGCTCTGGTTAGTTGTTCTAAACACCTGGGGTTCTCCCCACCCTTTCCCTGTCACCCCAAAGTCATTGATCTTTCCAAAGTGTCGAAGAACTAATAATCCAGCCAAGGAGTTGAAGAAGGGGATTCCAGGAGCCTCCAATTCTCTTCCCAGAAAATGTTTTCATGCAACCTTCTGGAAACATTGTCCCCCTCTCTGTAATATGACCCAGATGAGGAATTTTATGTTAGAAGAAAGGGTGGGACATTTACCAGAAATCTTCCCTGTTTTTCTCTTCTTTCTGTCCAAGTGATTCTTTCTCCGTTGAAGACCCAAAGATCTTCCGTATATCTGAGAAAGTCAGGTGGATGAGGGAGGCTTTTTAGGACCCTGGAGTTCTCAGATTCCCAGCTCTCCTCCTGCCAAAGAAGATTGGTCTTTTTTCCCAATATGCAAATGATTGATAAATGATTCCCAAGCAGCTCTCACTCACTGCCTAATCTAGAGTTCTTAAGAGCAGTCAGATTTTAGCCTGGAAGCTTCCCCAGAACATATTTCCCCCATTCCGTGTGGTATTAGATTTGCTCCATCGCTCCGAGGCAAAATAGAGGTCAGAAACAAAATAACTTCCTGTATCAACATTAGCTTTATCAAGCAGATGGCAAGTGCTTCCAGCCTCAAAAGAGGACAGTGGCTTCAGGCAGAAATACAGCCAGATGCTACCTTTTACACTGAAATGTCTGGAAGCCTTAGAAATATTCCAAATTCCTCCAGAATAACCTCAATAATTTCCCCCTTACCTCTCTTTTTTTTTGAATTTTTTAAAATTAATTTCTATTTTTTAGTTTGTTTTGCTTTACAATACTGTATTTGTTTTGCTATACATTGACATGAATCAGCCACGAGTGTACATGAACTCCCCATCCTGACCCCCACCTTACCTCTCTTAAATCTGTCTCTGCCTCAACCCACCTGGATTCTAGATTCTAAATTCTACTCAGCTAACACATTACTCTTCTGTGATCTGCAGTTTCAGGTTAAATATTTACGAAAGTACTTGTGCTTTGTGTTGTTAATTCTCTTATTTTGTGAACTTTAGCCAGGCTACCTGCTGGCTGCCACGCTAACCTGTGAGAATCGGAAGGCAGAGAGTGGCTCTGTTCCATGTAAACCTTTAGTCGGCTGGTTTAGACCTGGCACTTCATAAGCCAATAAACAATTGTTGAATGAATTTGTTGCTGAGGGTTTCCACCATGAGGGTAAGCAGTATGTTGGTTAGAGCTGAGCCATGGCATTGGTGGACCAGCGACGTCAAATTGCTGAGGGCTGGACACTCTTTTTCAGCCTTCTGTTGGGTCTTTCTGAAAACCAGGACATATTGTTAATGCCCACAGTGGGAAAGTTCACTTCCATAATGCCTACATCAGCCACATGGCTGGCTGTACATCTTAGGAGAATCCCCTCAGATTGGCCCAGCTGCCCTTAAATGCAGGACAGCCATAGGTTGTTGAGCGAGGGTTCAACATCCTTGGAGTCGTTGGAGCCCTACTCATATTTAGCAGAAGAGAGACTTTGAAGTGAGAGTAGAGTCATATTTGGTAACTTAGCCTCTCTGTGCCTCAGTTTCCTCACATACAAAGTGGAGATAGTAATTTATACTCTACAGCTATGAGATTTAAACGAGATAATAGGGGTAAGGGATTCAGTATCTGGTACAGAGTGAGTCCTGCATAACTGGTAGCTACTATGGGTTTTATATAACTCACCAGTATGTTCCATGGTGCCTCCAGGGATGTGTAGCCACAGTCCATTACCAGAAAGGACATAGTCTTAACAATGGTGGATCCTCCATCTGCACCCCAAATCCAAGAAACTGGGCTTTGTTCTTTGAATCAGATTTCCCTGTAGCCATGCAGAGTCAAGTTGGGGTTATGCTTTTGGCTTTCTTCTGGCCCTCCCCAGGTCCAGTAAGCTGTATCCCACTGACTTCCCAAGTGGCATTCCATGTGGTTAGGGCCAAAAGACCCATTGCCTTCCCAAGTGGTGGTCAGAGCCAAAAGACCATTATTATAGCCTCAGTCCCATGTAGACAAGGTTGGTTTGCAATAGGCTTCTGTAGGAGCAGGCCAACGACTTTTGGAATGTAATCATATCTCACCACCTTTTCCATGGCCACCATCGTCTTCCCTCTAGGACACTGTAATCCCTGCCAACAGCCTCTCGCCTTGTATCCCTGCCTCCTACAAGGCATTCTCCCCACAGCAGCAGATCGACTCCTAGAACTACTCTGCTTAGAGTTCTCCAGTGGTGGGCTTCCCTAGTGGTTCAGTGGTCAAGAAACTGCCTGCCAATATAGGAGATATGGGTCCAATTCCTGGTCCAGGAGAACCCCACACACCATGGAGGAACTAATACTGTGCGTCACAACTACGGAGCCTGCGCTCTAGGACCCGGGAGCGTAACTCCTGAAGCTCGTGTGCCTAGACCCGTGCTCCACAGCAAGAAAAGCCACCGCAGTGTGAAGTCCTCATGCTGCAAGCAGAGCGGAGCCCCCGCTTGTCCCAACTAGAGAAAAGCCTGCAAAGCAACAAAGACCAGCACAGCCAATAAAATAAACAAGTAAATAAATACATAAAATTATTTTTAGAAAAGCTCTAGTTGCACTTAGAATAAAATCCCATCTTTGCCTTGATTCACAAAGTCCTGAGTAAGCTGAATGCGTGCTCTCCAGCCTTCGGCTACACACTCTCATTTCAGTGCTTCAAATGCAGGATGCGTGTTCCTGCCTCCAGGCACTGTCTTCACTCTCCCGGCTTCCCTCTGCCTGGGATGCTCCTACCCTGCATCCTCACATGGCTGGCTCCCTTCGTACATTTCCACGCTTAGAAGCCTTCCCTGACCAGGTTATTTAAGCACCATCATCTTTCCCCATTACTCATGAGCCCCTTGTGATATTTTATATTGTTCACAACAGCTACTGCCATTTAATATCATTTGTTTGGGGTTTCTTGTCTTTCTGCTCCCATTAGAGGGAAAACTTCATGAGGACAGAGCCTTGTCTGTCCCTCTGTTCAACACTGCATCTCTAGTTCCTAGCACATGGTAGGTACTCAATAAATGTTGGTGAAATGAACAATTTCTTCAGAGGGTTTCATCCACTTTACAGACCTTTCTTTTGCTATTACTGATAACACGACTCTAACGGCTTATTGTGCTTGAAACCTTCTCCGTAGCAGGAGACAAAGAAGAGGGTGAGTGGGGCCGAAAAGCATATCTTTGCCACAGTGAGAGGCTGATGTTTCTGTTTATTGTCTCAGGGCATCAGCCGGTGGAAAGACACTCTATAGGGAAGGATGCTGTGTCTCCAACAAGAATGCAGGTCCTCTTTCAGAGATGCCTGAGGTACAAAGATGCCTGGGTATTTTTCAGGGGCATCATGTTTTCTCTTGGCTCAAGCGTATACCCAGAAACCTGGATAAAATTCTACACTGGTAGTTGGCAACACTCCCCAACCTGTAAGTGAGCTGACCGCAACACAGTGAAAGGGGAACTTAAAAAAAAAGAGTCAAAACTTAGATAAATTCAAAGAACTGAAAACCCCACAGTACTACCTCATCCCAAATAAGGGACCTTTTTGGCACAGGGAGAAAAATATGGAATATGGATCCCCAAAGCCCGCATTTGAACCATAGTTTCACCACAAAGAAGCTGAGTGAATAGGGAAATTTATTTTAATTCTCTAATACCTTGGTTTGGCAGCAAAGAAAGCACACTACTCAGATCTCCTGCTGCAGGTGCCCCATCCCCTTCCTCCACCCCCTTCACTTTCTCTCTCTTTCATTCCCCCTCCATCCTTCTCCTCTACACCCCTCCTCCACCCTACTCTTCCATCCCGCCTCCCTGCTCCATCCCATTTCCCTCCTTCATCCCATCGCCTTCCTCTATCCCTTGCCATGTGCTGCCCTTTCGGATTCAACCCAGCCAAGTTTCCTGCAGGCTCTCTCCAGCCAGCAACAGGCAGAGTGGAGATCAAGGTAGATCCATTCTGGACACACTGAGACTTCTCCAGGGCAACTTTGGCTTGATGGCCTTGCTATATACCTGGCCAAGCCTTTCTTGGAACTGCCCTGCAGCCCTAGACTCTTCCTACTCGTTTGCTTCCTTGCTCCTCTTCCTCATGGGTGTCAAACTGGCATTGGGTCTGAGGCTTTCCCTGCCTACTCTTGTTTTTTTTTTCTTGAATAAATCACTTGCAGGTTAAGCTGTCTTGGATTCTGCTACTTGGTGGACCCAAACAACACATTTGGTTTTCTTGTTTGTAAAACAAACTCCTTGCTTTACTCCCATTTGGATGGAATGGAGGGAATGTGTCCTTAAATCACCATGAAATTGTATCGTTGTTAGGGTTGGAAAATGAGGTTTGCAAAAATTGCTGAGCATGGCATCGACATAGAGCTGACAGTCAATTAAGAACAGAGGAATCTGAATAAATGTCCTCTACTTTCAGGCAAGTTCCTGGATGAGGAAAATGTCTCTGTGAACTGCTGTGTTACCCTGAAGAAAGACCAAATGTGTGTGTTTAGGGTACCTGTGCCTCGGAGGCACTGTATTTTTTATTTTCAAATTATTTGATGTCCTAGGGGAAAAACAGAACTTCTTGGCCTCTTTTGTACTTATTTTATGGCTTATCATTGTTTATTTAAGCATTGACTCTGTGTGGAAGACTGCATTGTGTTCCTCTCAATGCTGAGGGCTTCTGTGGGTTTTAACTGGTCCCTGCATCTTCTCTGTCCTAATGGGCCTTTGGCCACCAAGTTAAGCAGCACCGTACCTCCTCCTTGGCCACTGTCTATTCCCTGGTGCCTGCATACTGTGGTTATTCTGATCATGTTGGCAGACAGATTCCTGAGTAGTTTCTTCCTTTTTTTGTATTTATTCTTCCTGTTTTCATTCAGATCTCTGCAGACCCACAAGTCCTAGGGAGTAGGGTAGGCAGGGTCACTTTAGAATTGCTCTAAGTAACCACATCTCTGATCCCTGAGGGAGGCGGCTGGACAACAGCAGTGCTGCCCATGGGCATGGGGATCTTCTGGATCATGACTTCTGTCTCCCCTCCAAACCCTGCCTGGCTGCACCCTTCCTCGGGGAAGTAGTCCCTATTTGTCTATGATTTTGTTGGAGGGTGTGTCACTGAAACCCTCTGATTCATCCCTTGGGTAATATAGGAAATTTGTCACTCGAGTTTCTGTGATTCTCAGTGACAAGGAGAGCAACACCTCTCCATCAAGAGGTTTCCTAACACAACTTGAATGCTCTTTATATTTTTAGGCATTTTTGAGACTTTTCATTTATGGACTTTTAATGAAATCTGAAGCACTCTTGTTAAGAACAATTTCTTAAAAAGTGATAAGAGACCTGTAAACAGGAAAGAAAAGGGGATGACAGAGAAGTAAAGATTTTGCATGGTGGTTTTGGAAAAGCAAAGGAATCTCAGAAGAAATAAATTCCGGGTATTACAATTTAGGGTTATTTGTTGATGGTGGAACAGGAACTATTTCTCCAGAGACTAAAAAAAGCCCATAAGTGGGAGTAGTAAGGTAGTTGGAGACAAACAGTGAGAGGGCCAGCTTCCTTGGAGAACCTTTTGTTTGTTTTATTTTTCCCATAAAGAAAGACTTCCTTTTAGCTTTGCGAAAGTTCTAATGCTGATATGGTGATTGCAAAAATACTAAAGAACAGGGTGAAAGCAAGACCAGGAGACATTTAGAAAAGAATGTTGAGGATGGCATCTTTTGATGTACCCACTTCCCTGCTAACTACTGACAGAGTAGACCCCATCTCCAGCCAATGCAGTGGAGGCTCTAGAGATAGACTATAGCTCAGAAGCCCTCTGAGTAGGACTCAGTGACCCAGGAGTTAGGAAATGCAGAAAGCATTGAATGTTGGGATAAAAAACTGGATGCAGCAAACTGTTACTTGCTGTTGCTGCTAAGTCACTTCAGTCATGTCCGACTCTGTGTGACCCCATAGACGGCAGCCCACCAGACTCCGCCGTCCCTGGGATTCTCCAGACAAGAACACTGGAGTGGATTGCCATTTCCTTCTCCAATGCGTGAAAGTGAAAAGTGAAAGTGAAGTCGCTCAGTCTTGTCCAACTCTTCACGACCCCATGGACCGCAGCCCACCAGGCTCCTCTGTCCATGGGATTCTTCAGGCAAGAGTGCTGGAGTGGGTTGCCATTGCCTTTTCCAAAACTGTTACTTAGTATGCAGTAAATTGAGAATGTTTTCAGTTAAACATATGACTGGCATACGATGAAAACTGCAGGGACTGCAAGCATTGTGGAAAAATTAGGGGGCTTTGGAGCCAAATAGATCTATTTGGGTCTCAGAGAGTACTTGTTTGTGTGTGTGTGTGTGTGTGTGTGTGTGTTTTAATTTTAAAATTTTATATATTTTTAAAATGAAGTGTAGCTGATTTACAATGTTGTGTTAGTTTCAGGTCCAGATGTACTCGTAACAGAATAATTTGTCACTTGAGGACAAATTTCAAAGTCTAATGAGACTTTAGAAGACATCAACCAGAAGGTTATGGAATCAGGGAGTTCCCTAGTGGTCCAGTGGTTAAGACTGCATGCTTCCAATGCAGTTCAATCCCAGGTCAGGGAACTGAGATCCCATATGCCAGTCAACCTGGCCAAAAAGTAAATAAAATAAAAATAAAAGATGGGATTGTATTCCCTCATCCCTATGTAAAAAGAAAAAATAAATAAGAAGGTTATGGAATCACCCTTCCGGCCCATAGGCATACAGGGGCTTGTCCCAAAGGTTGTATTCACCTTAGACAAATTACCCAATCACCATTACCATTCGTTTCCTCAGCTAGGAGATGAAGATACACAAGATAACGTATGTACAGCACCTGGTATCACAATTAGAACTCATTCATTCATTCATCCAGCAATTGTTTTTCAAGTGCCAGTTATGTGACTTTATCCTAAGAGATACAGCAATAAACCAATCTACAAAATTTGTGCCTTCATTGACCTACAATCCAGTGAAAGTAGATAGACAAATAACATACCAGGATTAAGTGGTGTGTTTGGAGGAGTCCTATGAAAACGTTAAGATAAGACAGGGAGGGGTGTTCCCATTTGAAGGACCTGGTCAGGGAAGGCTTCCTGAGAGGCTGACAGTTGAACAAGTACCGAGAGGAGATGAGAGGGAGCTATGCAGTCATGACGGGGACAGCATTCCAGGCCGGAAACAGCGAGTGCTAAGACACAGAGGTGTCCTGCACACTAAGCCAGCCCCATCTGGCTGTCCAGCATGAGTGAGGGGAGTGTGATGTATGATGGTGGGGGCCAAGGAGGAC
Source organism: Aepyceros melampus (assembly GCA_006408695.1). Classification (NCBI taxonomy): domain Eukaryota; kingdom Metazoa; phylum Chordata; class Mammalia; order Artiodactyla; family Bovidae; genus Aepyceros; species Aepyceros melampus. The sequence continues at coordinate 364,838 of SJXQ01007090.1, read as the reverse complement.
GTGTGGACCCTGCCTGCAGGATCTGCGGGTCACTGCTCTGACTTCCTTTTGATTCCTAACAGCGCGAGAACCTACTGGAGAGTTTTTAGCAGAATGTGAGCTGACTTCTTATTGCAGGATCACTCTGACTGCTGCACGGAGGATAGATCAATGTAGGCAACAGCAGCCACGAGATCCGTAAGGAGGCTATTGTGATAACCCAGCAAAGAGACCAAAGTCGGTTGGACCTAGATGGTGGTGATGCAGGGTGTGAGCAATGGTGAGACTTGAAATCCAACAGGATTGTTCATAGATCTGATATGAGTTATGGTAAAAAGAGAGGTGTCAGGGATGACTAAATAATTTGGGCCTAAAGGATAGGATTACCAATCTGTGAGATGGGGAAATGAAGCAGGATTGTGGAGGCAAGGCAGCGTGAGAGTTAGATTTTTAAGTGTTAAGACTGAGGTGCCTACTGAATAGAAATAATGGTGGGAGTGTTGAGAAGGCAGTCAGATATATGAAAACATGTATAATTCATATAGCATTCTGGAGAGCTCACCAGGCTTGAAGTATATATTTGAGAACCATTAACACATAGATGATATTTGAAAGCTATGGGACTAGATTATATAGGGAATGAGTGCTGAGAATAAAGAAAAAAGGTCCCCAAGCTGAGGAGACTGTGTCCAAGTAAGGGAGTAGAAGGAAAATCAGGAAAGTGGGAGGGTTGGCTTGGAGATCTGCTGAAGAACCATTTCGTGGATGAGGGAGCAATCAGGCATGTCAAATGGGCCATGAAGATGAGAACTGGACTTGGCAATGTCGCCAATGATTTTGACAGTAGCAGTTCCAGGGGAGTGATAGGGAATCCAGAACCAAGTGAACTGGGTTCTGGAGGGAATGGAAATGGAGCGGAGGCAGCCAACACAGACAGTTCTTTCAAGGACTTTTGCTTTAAAGCAACGATTATCGAAGTATGGTGTCTGGACAGCAGTATTAGCACCATCTGAGATCTTAAAAATTCACAGTCTTGGGCTCCATCCAACTGAATAAAAAATTCTGGCAGTGGGACCCACCATAAAGGTTATAGAACTGAAACTATCAAGGACAAACCTCTACGATACTTGTTACCACCCCTTCCTGGAGAAGATTACTCTGTAATCTTTAATAGTGGGGCACCTGGTAAAACATTTATACCCAGTGATCGCTCCCATGAAGGTTCTAATTCAGAAGGTCAGCAACTTGAGAAAATACATTTGTACTGCATGCATGTGTGCTAAGACTTTTCAATCATGTTTGACTCTTTGCAACTCCACAGACTGTAGCCTGCCAGGTTCCTCTGTCCATGGGATTCTCCAGGCAAGAGTACTGCACTGGGTTGCCGTGCTCTCCTCCAGAGAATCCTCCCGGCTCAGGGATCAAACAGGCATCTCTTGCATCTCCTCCATCGGCAGGCACGTTCCTTACTGCTAGCACCACCCGGGAAGCCTGCATTTGTACTAAGTATCCCAAATGGTTCTTGAATGGGGACACCGTGGGAAGCTCTGCCCTGAAGGACTCGTGCCTGGGGGAGCCCGCTTGAATTTTTGACCTGACACCGAGGCCAGCTAACATTCAAGATCTGGAATCATTTGGTCTAGACTAGTTTAGGTATGGAGTTTTGCAATTGTATAACTGCATATTTTATAGTGCATTTCTCTCTTTTCCCAGTGGTTTCTTTTTGCAGCTCTAGGGTAACATGTCTGATGTGAGGCAATGTACTAATTTGGTTAAGTTTGGGGCCTGGAATTCAGGAGAAATTACATAAAAATCATCACATCAATCAATATTGATGGTCTTCAAATCACAGAACCTAGGCTTAAAAATATCCTCAAATACAAATACAAAAAACAAAAGAAAACCCCAAACATATGAAGATGCCACTGCCCCATCTTCTGTTTCCATATGGGAGTCGCTGATGCCATGGAAACTGCAGGGAGAGAAATGTAAAAGGTCGGGAATAAAGGAAGGAAGAAATGGTGACAAGCATGGGTGGTTAAGGACGGTTTTCCTTGAAGAGTCTGGCTAGCTAGTTTCTTGGGCCTGCCCCTCACATTCTCTACCTACTCTGCTTGAGCGCTTATCCCACAGGTACCCTTCTGGAAACATCGTTCAAGGAGCTAGCCACACTCTCACTTCTATGCCAGTTAATTAGGTTAGATATGAATTTCTCCTTTTGATTTTAGTTGAGGTCAGTGGCAACACGGATCAGTGAGGGGCAGAAGGCAGGAGGAAGGTCACTGTGCACAGGTCCGGCTGGCGGAGGGATATGCCTTGAAGCCCCAGGACGGCAAATAGATAAAGAGCCTCGCAGAGGCGAAAGAGCACATAGGAGAAAGGAGCTGCTGTGGCTGCTGCTAAGTCACTTCAGTCGTGTCCGACTCTGTGCGACCCCATAGACGGCAGCCCGCCAGGCTCCGCCGTCCCTGGGATTCTCCAGGCAAGAACACTGGAGTGGGTTGCCATGTCCTTCTCCAATGCATGAAAGTGAAAAGTGAAAGTGAAGGGTAGAGGTTAAAAATGAATTTCACATTCCTTCAATTTAGTGTGAGAATTTATTCTGTGTGGCAGTGGCTGTGTGGGAGAGACGAGGTAGTTTGGGGCAAGCCAAGGAGAATTGCATTTCTGTAGAGACTTAATGCATCATCTAACCAATGACACATTGTGATAATGTTAGAAAGAGAAGTAACAGATTACTGTGACAGAGAGTAGTATGCGGGAGGGGACATAGCTACTTCTGATGACTGGTCAGGAATCCTCTGAGAGTGACACTGGAGCTAAGTGAAGGATATAAAGAATCCAGGTGAAGTGCTGGAGAATCCTTTGAACAGCAAGGAGATCAAACCAGTCAATCCTAAAGGAAATCAACCCTGAATATTCACTGGAAGGACTGATGCTGAAGCTAAACCTCCAATATTTTGGCCACCTGATGTGAAGAGTTGACTCACTGGAAAAGACCTTGATGCTGGAAAGGTTGAAGGCAGGAGGAGAAGGGATGACACAGGATGAGATGGTTGGATGGCATCACTGACTCAATGGACATGAGTTTGAGAAAACTCTGGGAGATGGTGAAGGATAGAGAAGCCCAGAGTGCTGCATTCCATGGGGTTGCAAAAAGTCAGACATGGCTGAGCCACTGAACAATGAGGTGTTAAGGACTGGCTCTTCTGCCCAAGGGAACAGCACATGCAAAGGCCCTGTGGAATAGAGGAGCACTGTTCTCTGGAGGGAAACCAGTGTGGCTGGAGCAGTGAAAGCAGAGGCCTCTGGAAAGCTGTGGCTGGCAAGCTGAGGCAGAGGCTAGATGATGCAGGACTGTGCCAGCAAGCTTGGAGTTGTCCTTTTTCCTAAGAACAATGGGAAGTCCTTGGGGATTGTGAATGGGTCACATCTGAGTTTCAGGAAGTTTATTCTGGCTGCAAGAGGAAGAATAAGGCGGGAGGGCAGGATTGAACACAGGGAGGTGGTGAGGAGGCTGCTGGGGTTCTCAGAGGATAGCTTGGACCCAGAGTTTAAGGTGGAGATGGAGAGAAGTGGAGAGAGCTTCCCTGATGGCTCAGATGGTAAAGAATCTGCCTACAATGCAGGAGACCTGGATTTGATCCCTGAGTCAGGAAGATCCCCTGGAGAAGGGAATGGCAACCCACTCCAGTATTCTTGCCTGGAGAATCCCAGGGACAGGTAGGCTACAGTCCATGGGGTCACAAAAAGCACTGAGCAACTAACACACACTGTCCCCCTCCCATACACACATGTGCACAGACTAGGTGAGGCCCAGGGAGAAAGGGAGAGTCCAGGATAACTCCTGGGCGTGTGAGTGGGTAGCTGGAGGGATAGTGGCTGCACAGCTCTGTTGACATTTGGTCTCTTTCTTTAAGTGTGTTCTAAGAGTTTTGCTCTGTATGCCAAGAGGCCCTATACCCACCATACAGCACATCTGGCTATCTGAATACTCTGATAGCTCCCCTCAGCTTTATATAAAACAGCTTTATTAAGATATGATTTACATACCATACATGCACCCATCTAAAGTGTATGATTCAGTGATTTTTAGTATATGCACAGATATGTGCAACCATCAACACAGCCATTTTTAGAACATTTCTCAAAAAGAAGCATAAAATCCTTTAGCAGTCTTCCTATATTCGCCCATTCTCTTGCCCTTTTTTGTAGGCAGTCATGAATCTAATTTATGTCTCATAGATTTCCCTGCTCTGGGCATTTTGTATGAATAAAATCATATATGATCATACATGGCATTTCATTAGAATGAAATCATGTGTGATCATACATGGTCCTTTGTGACTTTTAGCATAATGTCTTCAAGATTCATCTATCTTATGGCATATGTCAGATCTTCTTTTCTTTTTATAGACAAACAACATTCCATTGTCTGGATATAGCCCATTTTGTTTTTCTTTCATCAGTTGATGGATATTTGGGTTTTTCCACCTTCTGGCTATTATTAATCTAAATAAATCTACCATAAACATCTGTGTACCAGTCTCTGTGAAGATGAATCTCTCGGCATGTGTACAACCTGCCTGAATGCTCTGATCGCATCCAAGGCAGAATAAACAGCAGGGGGTTGGATGGGATAAGGTGGCCCCATATCTGCCTGTCAGGGGAAGGGGCTTCAGTTTTACACACATGAAACACAGCCTTTTGTTTGTTTTATGATAAAAAGAGTTTCTTTGTTTTTCTCCTACTACCTCTGTGCCCACTCACGATTTTCTCCCAGCTGGTAAGGAAAAGGAGGCAAAATTCAAGGACCTGGCTGATTTAACCATTCCTGGTAACAAGTCTAAACTTTCTTCTGTTCACAAACCCATTTGTGCCCTCCTTATCCACTAAATGCCCCCCTCGCTCCAGGATGCTTCTGAGTATTTAAGATAACTAGAACTGTGACCGACCACCAGCCCCTCTCCCTCTCTTTCCCTGGTGAAGGCTTGGCCACCTGCCAGTCACAGCAGAGTGGTTTTATTCCTTCGGCATGTGTTCAAGAGGGTCCCCTATGTGTGCAGCTTCTGGGCATAGCCTGTTGCCAGGGCAAGAGGAGCCTGGCTGCTTCTCACCTTTCCAGGCTGTTGTTGTGGGCTGGGGTGGAGGGGGGAGGCGGGGTTCAGCTTTGAACTCTACTTAAAGTGCAGCTGAGCCTTATTGACTATCTGAGTCCTTATCAGATCTCCAGGATTCCATGGTGGCTCAAATGGTAAATGCAGGAGACCCTGTTCGATCCCTGTGTCGGGAAGATCCCCTGGAGAAGGGAATGGCAACCCTCTCTAGTATTCTCGCCTGGAGAATTCCATGGACAGAGGAGCCTGGCAGGCTACAGTCCATGGGATCACAAAGAGTCATCTGAGCAACTAACACATTTCCAAAAAGGATAAATAAGCATGATAAAGCACATTGCAATTTCTATCACATCTTCACTGTAGATCCTGTCCCAGCCAGCACCCGTGGAGCTGGGGTGGTGACCTCTCAGGATGCCTGGAGATGGCGGCCTCTTGCAAAAAGCTGCTCCAGGACCTGCCGAAGTTGGCCCCTGTGACCTCGTGTTCATTGTACTCCTGTACTCCAGCTGCTGATTTTCGTCTCTCCATCTTCTCCGTTTCTGAAATGGCCACCCAGGCAGTGGTGTCCTGGGGGCCGTTTGTACCAGCCCCTGAGAGCTGATTGCTTTCCTACCTTTCCAGCTCTGCGTTCAGTCCTGTCACACTGGTAGTTCAAAATCAGCCAGGGTAAGTATCTACTTTACAGAAACGGGCACATGCCAAGAATCAGGGCTTTGTTTACCTCCTGGAGAGTCTGTTGTTAAACATTTACTAGCACATAAGTGCTCACAGGTCCCTGCTGCTCTGCAGTGGGAAAGAGTTGCCTCTCTGGTTTTGATGGGCACAGTAGAGTCTTCAGTTAATAAAAAATAAGAGTTGAAATAACAAAAAAGCAAGCAACCCAATCAAAAATTATTGCTGAGTAGACAACAAATCCTCCAGCACTGGGGGTACAGTGCCTTTTTCTGAGAACAATTTGTTACTATAACCTTAAAGGAAAAAAATCCCACTGGTGAAGAGGAAAAGGGAACATGTATGTTTTGAAGGTCCCACCATTCTCTATTTTGGTTTTGGGTTTTTGGCCACTTGTGATAGTTAATAGGGACCTACTGGGACTGATTTAGTGCAACAGAATCATTAAATGTAACTGTTTATGGTCCTTGGGCTTCCCAGGTGGCACAGTGATATAGAATCCACCTGCCAATGCAGAAAATAAGAGACGTGGATCAGGAAGATCCCCTGGAGTAGAAAATGGCTACCCACTCCAGTATTCTTGCCTGGAACATTCTATGGACAGAGGAACAGGGTGGGCTACAGTCCATGGGGTCACAAAAATTCTGACACGACTGAGTGATTAAGCACACACATGGTCCATTGAGGCAAAATTCTGAGATTCTCCAATGTGTTAAGAATCTCAGCTTTAGACTTATTTCTCAGCTGGTGTGTGAGGTGGTCCATGAGGAGGTCAGTGAAGCTGTTGAGTATTGAGACCCAAAAGGCCCCAAATGATGGATAGATAAATGGCAGCGGTGTCTTGGGCATCTCCCTTCAACCAGAACTGTCAAGCATCCTCTATGTTGACAGGCCCATGTTAGCCTCTTATAGAGCAGAAGGAATACAACGTATGCCCTTGACCTTCTGAGGCTTTAGAGTTGAGTTGAACAGCTATGTGGAGCAGTTCTGTCTCTCCTCTTTTTCAAAGAGCACACTCCTGGTGATCTGTGTTCAGCCACAGAACTCTGTGACATGCTGAAGATGCTTTGTGGAAGGTCCCAGCATGACAGGACCAGAAAGACAACCAAGTTGAGCCCAGTAAGAGCTATGAAGCTTCTTCTGCCCCATAGAGAAAAGTCTGTGATAGGATATTGGGGCAAGTGTCATAGTGACCCCAAGAATGTTCATCAGATTTCACACTTAACAGAGAAAGAGGGATGGAGACTATGACTGACCAGAAACTCCTTTTCAGAAGACAATTGCCATGTCACATTGCAAAGGTAGGTTAGTCCCTGCCATCGTCAAGCATCAATAATTTTGCATCACCCTTTGACTTCAGAAGTAATCTGTAACCTAAGCCCCACTTATTTTTTCTATTTGACATTTATTTTAGTTTCATTAGTTTTTCTGGCAATTTCATTGAATAGGATATTCATGAGTGGGGGAATTAAGGAACAGTGCTATTCTTCTACCTCTCTATTTGTTTCCCTAAGCATTTGCAAGAATAAAAATCAGAGATTCTACAGCAGGAGTCTGTGTGCTGCTTCCTATGAGCCAAATCTGGCTTGCCACCTGCTTTTGTAAATAAAGTTTTATTGGATAAGTTTATCCATTTACATACACTTTCACACTCAGTTGAGTAGTTGTAAAAAGACTTGATGGTCCACAAAGCTTAAAATATTTCCTATGTGGTTCTGTATAAAAAAATTTTTCCAACCCCTGCTGTTTAGAAATATGACTTTTTAGTAAAACACAACTTAAGTCTAGTAAAACAAAAATCTCTTTTTAAAGGTTCCCCTCCTAATCCCTCACTCTTTTGGGGAAAAAAAGCATATTATGATATTGATTTTGACCAGACTTGAGTTCTAATCACAAGCTTTCATAGGACATCTGACAATAGTTGAATAGAATTAAGAAAAGATTTTATTTGCAGAATCCACAAAGCTATTTCCCCCAGTGTGTGCTGATTACTGAGTGCTAGGCAAGTTGAACTTTTAACAGGAACCCAGAAAGTGGGGAATCAGAGTAATTTTAAGCCAAAATCATGATAGCAGTATTGCATATAAATCTCAAACACATAACCCAGGACAGAGATAATTCATTTCACCGTAGGCAACATGGCTCCAAGTTGCAATTAAGCAAGTTGATCATTTCAACTCTTTAGTCTACGCTGCTTGATAAAAACAATAATGGAAGAGATTATCTAGCAGATGTGTAAGTTAATCATGAACGTCTTCTGGCTTCCCACTTTCCAAGGGCCTGATGTGTCTTTCTGGTTGAGAACAGCAGGACTGGGCGATTCGATTTCAGTATATGTGTTGCCGAAGCGAGCACAAGGCTGGGCGATTCGAGTCTGTAGTCAGAGCGTGTGGATCTCTCCTGAGAGTTTGAGAGTCTAGAATGGCTTCTTCTTGGAAGTCAGCCCAGAGCTCTCCTGTAGACGCTGGCACTTGAGGTGCTTCCTGTGAGTGTGGTCGGTGTGTGATAGCCCCCTCTCGTCTCCCTAACCTCGTTTCCCACCACCCACCGCTCTGACCCCATGCTCACTCCAGCCACACTGCTCTCCTGGGTGTTCCTCAAGCATGCCCAGCAACCTCATGCTTTTGCATTTGAAATTCTCATCCTCATTACTCTCTTCTTAAATATGTGCTTGGCTTCCTAACTTGCCTCTAGTATCTGCTCCAGTATCAAATATCCTCTTAACAGAGAAGCCTTTGCTGGCCACCCATTATAACAGGGCACCTGCCTTCTTGCTGTCACTCTAACCTTCTTAATTGCTTTTTTTTTTTTTTTTGGTATTTATTGCCATGTGGCATATTATGTGTTTATTGGTTCTGTACTGCCTGTTTCCTTCCTTGAGGGAAGACACTTTGATTTATTCACTGATGGATTACTAACTTCTAGAACTTATGCTTGGCACATAGTACACTCTCAATAAAAGTTTTTGAATGACAGAAAATGTGTTTGAATGTGTAGTGAAGCTGGCTTTTTATTGAGAAAGAGAGAAATACAGGAACTTTCTTGTCTTCTCCATACTAAGCCTTTGAAACATACCTTGTGTCTCTTTTTCACTAATGACAGTGCAAAGAAGCAATTAGGAATACATATTTATTCCATAGACAGACCTGAGTTCAAGTATTCACTTTGACATTTAATAACTATGCCCTTGACTTGATCTCTCCAACTCTTTGTTTTTTTTTTTCACCTATAAGTTGGATATGGCAATAGCACTTATTTTATAGATTTGTTAGAATTAAATGAGGCAGTAAATGTAAAGGTCATACCTTGACATGTGTGTTCTAAAACACTATCTTTGTGCTTGGGACTGATGCACGGGGATAATCCAGAGAGATGGTGTGGG
>SJXQ01007090.1:275797-354358 GCA_006408695.1 Aepyceros melampus | reverse complement strand
CCATGTTTATTTTTGCTTTTATTTCCACTATTCTCGGAGGTGGATCATAGAGGATCCTGCTGTGATTTATGTCGCAGAGTGTTTTACCTATGTTCTCCTCTAGGAGTTTTATAGCTTCTGTTCTTATGTTTAGGTCTTTAATTCATTTTGAGTTTATTTTTTCTGTGTGGTGTTAGAAAGTGATCTAGTTTCATTCTTTTACAAGTGGTTGACCAGTTTTCCCAGCACCACTTGTTAAAGAGATTATCTTTAATCCACTGTATATTCTTGCCTCCTTTGTCGAAGATAAGGTGTCCATAGGTGTGTGGATTTATCTCTGGGCTTTCCATTTTGTTCAGTTCAAGGTGACTGTCACCAGATTCCTAAATATGGACCCATATTGTATAACTAGCTGCTAAACTAGAATCTTTACTATGATTTCAAAAGAAACAGTTAAAGTGATTAAATGGTAGATTAAAGGTGATTTTACGAGGCTAGGAGAAAACTGAAGATCAGTTCAGTTCAGTGATCATGTTTGATATTTTTTCTCTACAGAGAATTTTGAAACACATCATGTCAAATTAATTGATTTTCCCCTTATGATTTTAGTTTTTGCAGCACTCTTAGAAATACTTTCCTCACTCCAAGATCATAGGGACATTAATATATTATTTTCCTATAAGGTCTTTATGATTATTTTCTGTACTTAAATGTCTAGATTTATCTTGATACATGAAGACACTTTTTTTCAAAAGAACTATCAATGTATCCTTAATTAAATAATTCAGTACTGCAGTGTTGGTAATTTGGAGCATAATAGTACATTTTGACTCTTTAGTAGAATTTGTCTCCTTTCATTTAATTCCAGTTGGGAGTAAGCTTTTTGATGGTTTAATCACTATCATGTTATTTTTATTTAAAAAAAATCATTATATTGATAATATCAAATCTCTCTGCCTATGAATAAGATATCTACTTCTTTTTATTTGGTTACTTTTATGCCCTTTAGTCATATTTTAAAGTTTTTTAAAAATAAGTTTTACTTAGCGTTTTGTGATTGCATGCCAGAGACTATAACTCTGGCCAACTTAATCATGTATTAGAAAGGTACTGGAGAGTTCACATAGTCAAAAGGAAGGCCAGAGAATCAGGCTGAGAAATAAGACAGGAACCAGGATAAAAACTGCCTGATCATTAAGGAAACACCTTAACACCTGGGACTAATGAACTGGTAGCAGTTTCTTTTGTCTTCACATTGGTCTGTTCAGGAAAGTCTTAAAACAAAACCTGTTGTCTAAGCTTAGGACACATGCCTGCCCCTTGGATGTACTGAGGCAGCGAGAAGAAGGATCAGGCAGAACAAATTTCAAGCACCTTTCAAGAGGGCAGAACACCTGGATTATCTTTGGCAACAAGGCTGAACATAGTATTTTTAGACAAAAATTTCCAAGATGAAACAGAATGTGTAGAAAATGAAAATTGTCCACTATCAGAAGAAAGTAAACATTTATTGGAAAACTACTCCATGCTGGTGAAATAGAATTTTGTTTAAATCATCAACTCCTCATTGATTTCCTTGGAAGATATTTGTATCCCTAGAGAGGTTAAGTTTATCAAAGCAATCCAGTCATTCTTCCAGTCTCACCCAAATATGAAATGGCTGCCTTGGGATAAGAGTACAGCTCATTCAAACCTCATCCCAGTCATCTTTTCTTGCAAGGGCAAGTAACCACTGAAGACTCCACAGAGGAAATAACCCAGTGAACAGACATTAAGCAGGAAGAAATTTTGGCAGCAAGGAGTGAGATACATCCAGCTATCTCCAACGTTAGATTATTTGGGTACTAAGTATTAATTCCAGAGCAGAAAATGGCAACCCACTCTAGTATTCTTGCCTGGAGAATTTCATGGACAGAGGAGCCTGGAGGGCTATAGTCCATGGGGTCGTAAACAGTCAGACACAACTGAGCAACTAACACACACACACACACACACACACACAAGTATTAATTAATTTATTTATTTATTTGTTTGCCTAATAAAAGCATACTGATTCCTATGTGACATTATGGCATTGGAAGGACAGGTCTAGTGGTAAAGACAGTCATTTTTATTTTTAAATTTATTAAACACGTGTTTATTTAACAACTACTGTTTGCCACATACTGTTCTTGGTTTGATATAGAAAGCCTACAGGAAGCTCTGTTGTAATCATTAGAATTTACCCAATCTGCTCTTCGGATAATGACACAGACTGAATTGTGTCCTCCCAAAATTCATTTATGCTGAAGCCCTCAGCTCCAGTGTGATGGATTTGGAAACTGGGCTTTTCAAAGACAATCATGTTTAGCTGAGGTCATGAGGGTGAGGCCCTTAGGATGGGATGGTGTAAGTGTATGCTTAGTCACTCTGTTCTGTCCAACTCTTTGCAACCTCATGGACTGTAGCTTGCCAGGCTCCTCTGTCCATGGGATTACCCAGGCAAGAGTACTGGAGTGAGTTGCAATTTCCTTCTGCAGGGGATCTTCCCCACCCAGGGAGTGAACCCAGGGATCTCCTACACTGCAGGCAGATTCTTTACCACTGAGCCACCAGGGAAGCCCAGAGTTGGCATTAGCACTCTTAAATGAAGATATACCAGGAAACTTGCACTTTCTCTTTCTCTCTTGCTCTTGTACTCTTTCTCTGCCACTTGAGAACACAGCCATTCACAGATCAGGAGGAAAGCTTTCACAGAAACTCACCATGCTGCACCTAGATTTCCAGTCTTCATAACTGAGAGAAGATTAGTGTCTGTCATTTAAGCCACACAGACCATGGCATTTTGTTATGGCAACTTGAGATGACTAATACAGATGGAGTCTAGTTCTGCCTGAGGGAGGCATACTCTAAAACTGGACATTTTGCTTATTGAATCTTCATCTGAAATACTGAAAACTTTGGTAGCAGAAATCTAGAGGCACTCCATTAAGAAACTCCTTTATTCTGAATTGTCAGGGAGCTGTTTTGGTAAGTCCAAGAAGACTCTTTGACAACTGATTTCTCCGCTTCAAATTTGTTGATAAGAAAACTAAATATACTGCTAATAAACACAGTGAAATAAACTTTGGGAGTAAGCAGAGTTTAGAACAGCTGGGGACTAGCAGGAAGTTTGGTTTTATCAAGTGACAGATATGAACATAGCTGCGTCACAACTTGCTGAGACATTAGGCTGTTCATTAAAGCAATGCTGCGTGATTACAACAGCAGGAGAGTGCGAATGGAAAGATATTTCTGTAAGGAGTTATTGAGTTGGCCCAAAAGTTCGTCCAGTTTTTTCCATAAGGTGGTGTGGACACGGAACGGACTTTTGGGCCAACCCGTATAATAAGTGAGCAGCAGGAAGTGTTAGTTTTGTTCATAAGATGGCTGGAAGTGCAGAACACCTGAAAGGCCCAATATTATCTACAGAGCAGCAGCTGATTCAAGGATGCACAAAGAGACATAGATCATTGGAGGGCCGTTTGACCCACTGTCAGGGGTGTAGGGTGTCCCTCCTTCCTCAAGAGTCACGCCCTCCTAGGACCTAAGCTTGATTCTGAACACAGGAAATCTAAGTCCTACAACTTTTGCAGCTGGTTTCATACTTTTGCAAGAGGTCAAAGGGCGCCATAGGTATCATTCTAACGTGTGGACAATGTAATAATGACCCCATTTTTTTTTCTTTTACCATTTTAACCAATTCTGATTTCTCTTCATATTCAACATAATTATAATAATATGAAGAAGAATTTTTCTATTTCCTCTATTAGTGAAGTTCTTAGAACTACCCCAATACACAATCTCTGTGAATAACTTTATTAGATTAAAAGTTGGAAAAAGATCCTAGTGACTATCTGCTCACATAGAAGGCAGAATAATGCTCCCTCCCCAAAGATGTTTACATCCTAATTCCTGGAGTCTGTGAATATGTTATTTTACATGGTAAAGGGGAATCAAGGTTGCAGATGGTGTTAAAGTTGCTCATCAGCTGACCTTGAAAGAGGGAGATTATCCTGGCTTATCTAGATGGACCCACATAATTACAGGGATTTTTAAATGTGAAAGATGAAGGTGAAGAGTTAGTTTTAGAGCGATGCTAGTGAGGGAGTGAGGATTTGACCTGCCATCACTGGCTCTGAAGGTGGAGAGTGGCCATAAGCCAAGGAATGCAGGTGACCTATAAAAACTGGAAAAAGCAGGGAAACAGATTTACTTGTAGAGCTTCTAGGAAAAAAAACACAGCCCCATGGACATTTTGATTTTAGTCCAGTTAGACTTATACTGGGCTTCTCTCATAGCTCAGTTGGTAAAGAATGTCCCTGCAGTGCAGGAAACTGCGTTCAATTTCTGGGTCAGGAAGATCCCATGACGATGGAAATGGCAAATCACTTCAGTATTCTTACCTGGATAATCCCACGGACAGAGGAGCCTGGCAGGCTACAGTCCATGGGGTTGCAAGAGTCGGACATGACTTAGTGACTAAACCACCACCACCATAATCATTTCAGAAATTCCCTGGTAGCTCAGTATGTAAAGAATCTGACTGCAGTTCAGGACACCCAGATTTGATCTCTGGGTCTGGAAGATACCCTGGAGAAGGAAATGGCATCCCACTCCAGTATTCTTGACTATAAAATCCCATGGACAGAGAAGCCTGGTGGGCTATAGTTCATGGGGTCACACGAGTCAGACATGACTTGGTGACTAAACCACAACCAGACTTATATTGGACTTCTGATCCTCAGAACTGTTAAGATAATAAAGTTGTTTTAAGCCATTATGATGGTGGTGATTTGTTACAGCAATCATAGGAAATTAACATACTTGCTAGTGTTAGACACATTTGTCTAATACTACAAAGGCAGAGCATGTAAATGGTTAGAGAAATTAGGCAACTCAAGAATATGGTTCTATATCTCATGGGATTCGGATCAAAGGCATGTAGAAGTACAACACAGAAGTTGAGTCTCTTCAAATAGTGATATTTAGATCAGAAGGAATTTTGATCATTCATATAATGATTGAAATAAAAATCACAAAAGCTAGTGAAAATAGCTTTTTTTTCAGATGCAGAAGAAATGGCAGGTTTAAAAACCAAGTCTAATTTCAGTTTCTTTGAAATAATGGATCCTTTGAACCATTTTGCTTTTTACCAGATTAGAGGACATCTAAAATGAAGCATGAAGGAAATTCAACCTATGAAAACAGATCTTTGGAAACTATTATAGTAATTATTCCTGATCCCAAGTTTTTATGCAAAATTTCTATATATGTTTTGGTAACTGGAAAAATTGTATTTCTTGTATAGCTAAATTGTGAGTTCTGCTTACTGGGAATAATTGGGATAATAATAATACTTACTCCTTATTCTTTCTTATTTTCTTTAGATGGACCTGGCTTGTCCACACAATAATGTATCTGGAATGAACAAACTAATAAACTAAAATATAATTGGCACCTTACAATGGGGTGAACATATGTGCAAAAGGATAACAATAATAAAATTATATTTGCATAGCAGCATATACTTTACAAAGAGATTTCACGAGTGTTTATCTGTAAAAGTTCTGTGAAGTAGACAAGAAGAATTATCTTTTTTTCTTTAATAGATAAAGAAATAAATTGACTTGCCCCTAATCAGACCTTATATGTGGGAGAATCCAGGTCCTCTGGTTACACACTTGCCACCATGCCTCACTCCACTGGGGAAAAAGAATTGCTACCCAGCTCTTCAGACTCACAGCAAAAGAAAACTTGAAATCCACAGCAAGAATGTGTATGTTTGTTGTGATGCTACTTACAGAGCTCATTACAGGGAAAGATCCTTTTTTTTTTTTTCCTTAAGTGGAGTTAATGTCTTGTCTCTGACTTCTCTGCTCTGAGCTGTTGCTATTTTTGCTTCTTTATCTCTTTCCTCGGCAATTTGTTGGACTCTAAGTCTCAACTTTAGTAATTTGTCCTGTACCTCACCCCATATACCCTTGACATTGATTGATCTATTTGGGACATACTCCCTTGGTTCCCCTTTAGTGCTTCAGGGTATTGTTTTTATATTTGCTCTCTGGTCTCATGCAGACTGGCAGGAGGTAAAAGGCAACCAGCCTGCCTTCCATCCCATCCCCACCTCCCACAGCCAAGTCTATGGGAAATACTCACCCTCCTCCAGCCCAGGAGAACTTTTGTCCCTACGTGCCATATCTTTTTTGGAGAGAGAGGCAAAACAAGTACTCTACACACCATCACGAATTTCAAATGGTAAAAACATCATCTCATTGATTGTCTTTACAGAGCGTGCTACTGCAATTGCTTGATTGCAATTGATAGAAAAGTATTTGTAAGAAACTTAAGGTTTACAGTGAATCCTAGCTCTACAGTCTTGTGTTTTTTTTTTTTCTTTCTGCATGATCTTCCATTTCTCAAATATAAATTCTCCTACCTTGGAGATTTTCAGAAATCAAAATTTCTACAGTTGGTGAGGAATTATATTGAAAATATGGACTGCTTACATTATATGATATTTGAGATTTTAGTTAGATTTTATTCATTTCCAAAAACATTATCACTTTTTCAATGAGAATCATTTTTTAAAATAAAAGCGCATAGGAGATTTTAAGGGAAATGCTCTCAAGCAGTCTAGCCCAGATGAGATGCAAATTGCCACTTTATTAAACTAGACCAGCAATTGTCTTTAATATCCAACAGGGAAACAGATGTAGTTGGGGTTGAGATAGAATGCAAGGCTGTCAGAATGAAAATCCCTACACTGGAAGCACATTTTTGCCATACAGCTTTATCTATAGTGGCCTGGAAGAGATCTGATTTCTGATCTGCATCTAAGGAAGTTTATTGAAGGCAAAGATAAAAGTCTCTGAGTAATGTGGCAAGCATCCTGGTGATGGCTATGGTATTTCCTTGACTTTTCAAGGTACCCAAGTAGCTCTCCCTCTTGAGTTTGGCTTTATTATGGTTAATGTCAGGGAATCACAGCATTCTTGGGAATGATGAAGAGGATTCCAGATAAGCGAGAATTGCTCAGGATGGGCATTGCCGAGAAGCTGCCATTCTTTGGTCAGGTGCCACAGAGGAAAATCAGATCCTCCTGTGATGTAATTAGCACCTTGCAGCAGGGTGACCAGATGTGAAAAGGATAACAATAATAAAATAATATTTGCATAGCAGTTTATAATTTACAAAGAGATTTCATGAGTATTTACCTGTAAAAATTCTGTGAGGCAGACAAGAAAAATTATCCTTTTTTTTAAAATAAATGAAGAAATAGAGAGGCTGACTTGCCCCTAATCACACCTAATATGTGGGAGAATCCAGGTTCTCTGGTTACACGCTTGCCACCATGCCCCACTCCACTGGGGAAAGAGTCGTTCCCCAGCTCTTCAGACTCACGCAAAAGAGAATATGAAATCCACAGTAAGGATGTGTGTGTTTGTTGTGGTGCTACTTCCAGGGCTCATTACCGGAAAAGATGCTTTTTTAACAGGGGATGGCCAAGAATGAAAAAGAAAGAGAAGGCAATAGTAAGAATGAGGTAGGTAGGGCTTGAGGAGAGATTGAGAAGGAATATGAGAACTGTGAATTAAAACTGAAAACCAAAATGAATCCAAACATTTTCTCAGGAAAAAAAAAAAAAAACCAAAACAAAAGGGAGAAAACCCACAAACACGAGATCACTTGTGACCCCAGCCCTAATCTCAGAAAAGCAAAACAGTCATTAACAAGCAACACCTGGATAAACACACAGCGTGAACTCACTTTTTTGAACCTCCTTATTTGGAAGGGGCATCACATCTGAACCTGGAAAAGGGGATGGGAAACCCACCCCAGTATTCCTGCCTGGAGAATGCCATGGACAGAGGAGACTGGTGGGCTGCAGTCCGTGGGGCTGCCAAGAGTCATATGCGACTAAGTGACTAACACTTAGCATCTGAAAGAGTGGATAGCACCCGTAGAGCAGGATGGAAACCGGCTCAAGTTGGGCGAAAGGTTTTCCAAGATTGGCAGCTCACTGGGGGCAAGTACAGGCGACAGAGTCAGTGGGTGACCAGCTCCAGGGAGCAGGGGTCACGTTTGCATCTTTCATCACCCCAGCCTCACTGCCTCCAAGGTGTTCAGTGTGACATGGGGACAGCTAACGGGAGTGAGGAGGAAACCTGAATCTGTACTCTGGTTCTCCTGCTGCTCTGACTTGGTCACTTCATTACAGACTTCTTGTCAGAAGACTTTGCTTAGGGTTCCTCTGCTGGGTCACAGAGGCTATACAAGTCAACCTGACAAGAAATTTTCTCTGACCCCAAGGAAGAGACTCAGGTGAGTGCTGAGTGCCAGTGAACCTATGAAGATGACCTGTTTATGGTTTGTTCTGGTTGCACTGATTCAACCAGTGCATTGAGCCTGAACAATTCTTTAAACTAGGAGGGAAGGCAAATACCTGGTGTGCTTCTCACCCATGTTGGACATTGCCTGTCAACCACTTTTTTCTTTCCACCAGGCCTGGACACAGCTCGTCATGCCATTGCCATCAATCCACCAATCCAAATTACCACGATGAATGACCATCTCCTTTGCCAACCTTCTCCTAGATATTTGGGTAATTTAGCAGGCCTGTAACTCTTTTGCGACAGACAGAAGTCCAAGTTGCAGGTGGTGGCATGCATCCTTAGGGGAAGCTGGGATGAGTTCAGATCTCCCAAGTGAATGCTGTTAGGACCAGACTCTGGCCATGACAGGCTGAGCGAGCTACACCAGGCCTAAAAAGATAACCTGAGTCATGCTTCCGGGAATTATACCCTTAAAACCAATCAGGAGAGTCCCCATTTGCACCAAACCTTGAGCCAATCCGGGTGAGATGCGAGGTTCAAAATTCATGT
This sequence comes from Aepyceros melampus, assembly GCA_006408695.1. Taxonomy (NCBI): domain Eukaryota; kingdom Metazoa; phylum Chordata; class Mammalia; order Artiodactyla; family Bovidae; genus Aepyceros; species Aepyceros melampus. The sequence continues at coordinate 345,476 of SJXQ01007090.1, read as the reverse complement.
GCACATCACTCAGCCAATCATTGTAAGCCTAGTAGCCTAGAGGTGGCCTATAGAGACAAAGATGGAAATTCTTCAGGAAAGCCCGTTCCCGCGAAAAACTGACCAATCAGCAGTTAACGAGTAACCCGTGCAACCAATCTAAGTTTGCCAGCTGCCTACCTTTGTTATAATCCTATAAATACTGCTCAAACCCAGAGGTCGGGCCCTCTCGTCTTACTCCACTGTGTTGGATGTGGCAGGGGCCCTGACTCGAGTCAGAAATAAATTTCCCTTTTTGCCTTTTGCATTGTCGTGGAGGTCTTGTTCTTGTCAGTCTTGGGATTCGGACTTTCAGGCATAACAAATGCTTGCTCCCGTTTTTCCATGGGCCAGTCGTTAAAGACTCAAGCCCTTTGTCAGATGTAGAGGCAAGAATGGAAAAGTTAAGGAGAAAGGTCACACAAGGTTGGACCACCCCAAAGGGGACAGGGAAATAGGTGCTCTTGGAAACATATCTGCTGACTGTGAACAAAAATAAATGGGCCAGAACCAGCTCATCCTGGGATAGTGTATCATCACAATCAAACCCAAGTGAAGTGAAGTGATGTGGCTGTTGTGTCTGACTCTGTGCCACCCCATGGAGAAGCCTACCAGGCTTCTCCGTTGATGGGATTCTCCAGGCAAGAACACTGGAGTGGGTTACCATTTCCTTCTCCAGGGGATCTTCCCGACCCAGGGATCAAACCCGGGTCTCCCGCATTGGAGGCAGACGCTTTAACCTCTGAGCCACCAGGGAAGCCCAAACAAAACCAAATAAAACAGCAGTGGTAAAAGAAAAAAAAGGAGAGGATCTCTAGCTGCTTAGGTTTTTCAAAGAAAGGTGTCTAACTTCCACTATCTTTACATGTCCAGTGTAATCCTAAAGAGCCCCAAGATAAGTCGGCAGTGATTTACTGACTCTAGGAAATAATTTGTTGCTGCTTTGTGTCTCAAACTGAGCCTCAATTTGGTAGTGAATTGAACTTAGCTATGGTAAAATGCCGGAGAAGGCAATGGCATCCCACTCCAGTACTCTTGCCTGGAAAATCCCATGGATGGAGGAGCCTGGTAGGCTTCAGTCCATGGGGTCGCTAAGTCGGACCTGACTGAGCGACTTCACTTTCACCTTTCGCTTTCATGCATTGGAGAAGGAAATGGCAACCCACTCCAGTGTTCTTGCCTGGAGAATCCCAGGGATGGGGGAGCCTGGTGGGATGCCGTCTATGGGGTCGCACAGAGTCGGACACGACTGAAGTGACTTAGCAATAGCAATGGTAAAATGCAAATTTCAGTTTAGTATTGGACTAGAGCCTAATGTCAAAACAATCCCTTGTTTCTCAGTTCAATCACATAATTGGTTGATTTGGGAAAAAAGGAAAACAATTGTTTGAGTGGCTTGGTAGAAAAGATTGGGGCAGAATCTCAACCCAGGCCCAGCCATTGAGCCTGTGGCCGTGTCATGCTCCCTACAGACTGTGCTTTCTCAATGGCACCAATGTTTTGTGATTATCTGATGAGACCATTAGAAACCCTGAATGGCTGGGTTGTCTTTCCTGCCAGTCTTTTTTCATAACTAAGGCTTATTATGTGTGAAAGAAAGAAAAAATATGCTAAGTTGAAAAGTGATAGAATTGAAAAGACAATGAACAGCTGAATTTAATTATACCTTTTCAATTTATTGCTTTTTTAAGGGTTTCAACTCAAAGCTTACACACATTATGTTTTCTTGAGCCCATACAGGAAGTCATATCAGTTTCAAGAAGGTTGACTCACTTGAGCCCTTATTTGCATGACCATTTAATGGAGAAGATAAAGGGCTGTATTAGCTTCACTGCTTTGTCCTTTGTGGGATTCTACCTCCATTCTCTCTAGTCCCCCACACGCTTTTTTCCAAAGACCTATTGATGACAGAGAGGGTTAGTACTCCAAATGCAATTTGGTTAGATGTACAAAAGAAAAATGTTTAAATATCAGAAACTACTCTCTGAGCTAATTGCCCTTTGAGTACAAAGTGACAAAGCTGAGAATCTATGGCAAAATTAGAAATGCTTCTAACATGATAATTTGAGCCTTGGGTTAAGGTCAAATTACTTACACTTCTCCATAAATGAACTTTCCCCTCCTTGTTTTATTACTTTAAATTATATAGCACATTGAATAATAATATAAAAGTTCCAAATATGTGTTTGATGTAGTAGTTTGGGGATTGGAAAGATATAAAAGGGCCCAAATTCTACAACTGAGATATTTTCTCAATGTATGCACTTATTGTCCCTTTTATATTGGTTAATATTTCCCCTGTTATCTTAGCATTCCTTCATTACCATATATATTCCATATGCACATTTTATTATCTTTTTACTGGTATGACTCTCCATTTGGACAACTGTTCTTTAGATCTGTGAGAGTGGGGACCCTGCTGGGGCAGCTGATCAGTTCTAAGATTAAAAACTCACTAATGTTTACAAGTTTATTACACTGTCCATGCCTAAGTAATGTAAATTGCATTTAACATACAAATCCCTTGAGAAGTCAAAGTTAGAAAATATGGTAGAAGTTGAAGTGACTTCAAGAAAATTTTATTTGTTCATCATCATCTCTGTTTTAATTTCCTTATTCCCTTTTAGCTTTTTCCAACTATCTTCCAACATTTCCATTTGTACTGAACAATCTTGAACATAATTCATTTCTCTCTAAATCTGTGGTATATTTCCCCAAGTTTTCTTCTGTTAGATTACTCATTACTTATGAAAATTTACTGGATAGGCTATCAATAAAAGGGGAGCATTGACCAAATAGAACCACTAGGAAATTATGTGAGGCTAGGAGGCTACTGTGCCTTTTGAGGCAGGGCTGATGATTATGAAATCAGGACTATTCAGAGTAAATGGGAACCAGTAGGGATGATGGGTTCATTCTAGGACTGCACGGGAAGAGGGATGAAAATAACATCATGGGAATTTACATTTTTTACTTTCTATATTGGTTAAAAAATAAAAGCATGAAGATGTGTGAAAACTCATAAATCTTTGGCAAGCGTGTACACTGATAAACTCTATTGAATGCCAATATCTGTTAGAATTTTCATTGCATATACATTTGATCCAGAAATCCTATCTCTAGGAATTCATTGTACACATCCATAGGTGTGCAGAGCTGTATGTAGGAAGATATTCCTTGCAGCATTGCTTATAGTAACAACTGAAATAAACAGTTGAGAGAAATGGTAAAATAAATAAAATAAGGTACAAACAATGCAATGCTGGGTGTAACCATTTTTAAAAACGAGGCAGCTCTCTATGTACTAATGTGGAACAACCTTTGCACTGGTTATCTATTGCCACCATAATGTCATGTAACACATCATCCAGAGTTTAGTGGCTTAACATAGTAAGTATTTATTTAGCTCAAGAGTCTGTAGGTTGTTGACTTAGGCTGAGCAGTTCTTCCAGTTTTGGCTGGATATTGGCCAAAGTAATCAAGGAGTAGTCTTACCTTCCACCACCAAATGTGCATCATACCTGTGTTGGTACCCAACTATATTCTGTCTTCCCACCCCAGAGGGGGTGTCCTGTTCTGGCTCCTGTCTCAGGCTCACCTCTCTATAAGGTCCCTATTCAGTGACATTGACTCTGCAGTTGCCCCCCTCTCTCTTGCATCATCTACTTTCCCTCTGTGCTATATAATTAAAAACAAAACATGTTGTGCTGCCTTGCATCTAAAAACAAAGTAGCTTCTATAAATCCACAAACCCATTTCCTGCTTCCTCTTTTCAACAAAAATCCAGAGTTATCTATACTCATTGTCTCCCTTTCCTCATCTTCATTTCTTTCTTGAACTCTGTCTGACCTATGTCCCCATCATAGCTATAGCTTTCCCCACATCTCCAGTGATTTCCACACTGTCACATTAAATGGCTCCTTCGTGGTCCTCACCTTACTGAACGGCTTGGTGGCATTTGACAGAGTTGATTCTTCCACCCTTCCTGAATCTTTCTTCTCTTTGCTAGTGGAAAACTCCTCTCCTTGTTGTCCACCTACCTCACTGGCCACACTTCTCGTTGTTGTTGACTGTATCCTCTTCATCTTCCTGACCCCCTCATGTTGCAGTGCTCCAGTACCCATTCCTCAAAATATTTTCTTTTCCCACTAGTTTCCTAGGCAGTTTCATCCTGTAAATAGCAACTGTATGTTGATCAATCTCAAATTAATTGCCTTTTATGAGCGATTTCCTTTTTTGCAACTGTGGGAAGAAATGCAGTAAATATCTTTACATATGTATCCTTGATTTCTTGATTAATATTAATTTTACTTGTAGATAGGTGAGGGGTATATGTATTTTCAAATTTACCAGCTATTATTAAATTGTTTTTAAAAAGACAGCAATGCCACGTTTCCAACAGAAATCTATGAAAGCATAATTTTTCTTATACCTTTGCAAGTAATAGGTGTTATCATTTCACTTTTGTGTCTGATAGGTCTAAGGAGATGTCAGCATTTAGGAACTGGGTAGCACCAGTGAATCTAGTGTAATTAACAAGAGAAGTGGAGTGAAAGACAGTGGGAGGGTTATTATTGAAATAACAAACTTTCTGTATTGGGTACTCTAAGGGAAGAGGAGATGCGAGAATAGCTATTCTGCAAAGGTCTTAGTAGAACAACTGAGCAAGCTTCCTAGTATGAGGAAGATAATGGTTCAGAGACTTTTGGAAATATAATAAATGTCCACTTCAGGCAATTGTCTTGGTTAATATCAGGTTTAGCTGAAAGTAGCTAGAGTTGGACACGACCGAGCGACTTCGCTTTCACTTTTCACTTTCATGCATTGGAGAAGGAAATGGCAACCCACTCCAGTGTTCTTGCCTGGAGAATCCCAGGGACGGGGAAGCCTAGTTGGCTGCTGTCTATGGGGTCGCACAGGGTCAGACATGACTGAAGCGATTTAGCAGCAGCAGCAGCAGCAGCAGAGGCTCATGATAACACTGGAAAAAACAATCTCTTATGCAGTAGTCTGGATGTAACAGTTTAAGAAGTTGTTTAAAAGACTTGTAAGGCTCCGTCATCATGTCAGTTTTTTCTGTTTCTGTAGCACATGTGGTTTCAATTCCCCAGATCACCTCATAATCAAATATAGGCTGCTGGAGCTCCAGCAATTACATTCCCATCAAGCAGTGGAAAGAAGGAAAGAAGAAAAGCACATTTCCTTCCTTGAAGGACATTTCTAGAAATTGTGCATGTTAATTCTGCTTATAACTCATTGGCAAGACCAGAAAATATCTTGTTCTGAATACCTAGCTAGAAATCAGAGGTTATTTTTGCAGGATGAAGAAAAAGAAAAACAAATAGTGGGAAAAATTAGAAGCTTCTGTCATAGCTAGCACTGGGCCCCAAGTAGAAATTGTCTAAGAAAAGGCTTAGCTACAATGATGATGACACGTCTCCAGGTTTGGATTATTACCCAGAGCCTTAGATGGGAACTGATTATCTTGAAAAAATAGACATGATTGTGTTCATTTCTGCTAAACATCCTAAACTAGCAGTTCTTAATGGGAGGTGATTTTGTCCCCATTACCCAAGAGACATTTGGTAATTTGAGACATTTTGATTTGTCCCAATTGTCCAAAAGAGAGGAAGGGGGATGGGGGTGAGGGTAGGTCTATTGGCATTAGTGAATGGAGGCTAAACATGCCATAATACACAAGATAGCCACCACAACAAAGAATTCTCCAGTCCAAAACATGCCGAGGTTGATAAATGCTGCCCTAGACAATTGATAGATGTTTGGGTCAAATTTCAGGGTCTGAGCAAAGAACAGAGTATATTGCCAATTTTTAAAGATTAAAGTAATTAAGTTTCATATTTCTTTGGCTTCATTTGTGCCCTGGAATCCTCATTTGATCCGTTAGGCCAAAAATTAAGGAACTGTTTTGCAGATACATAGTGACCTCTTTTATGCAGAACGATGTTGCCCTGTGACAACATGACTCTCTTTATAACATTAGTATGTCCATTTCATAGTCATTTTTAACCCTCTAGACCCATCTAGCCTCCTACATTGCCCTGAAATGGATAAAATATTTCTGCTTCTCATTGTTTCCCTTTCACTGCCTTTACCATGTAGTGCAGGGATCAGATGCTGAAGTGTCTGAATCCCCTACTACGTTGCAAGCTTGTCGAAATCAAAGACTATATTCCATTTTTCTTTGTAGTTCTAGTGCCCAGTGCAGAGTATGCAACTTGGCAGGTGCAACAATATTAATTGAACTGAACTGAGCTCCTGTTTATTCTTAGAGTGTTCTTCATGCCAGGCCTAGTTGGATATGTTCTGGTTTGGCTCCCACAAGAAAAATCGCATCACTACTTATGTTAAGCAAAATGTTTCCCATTCTGTTACTTTTATCTCAAATCCAGAGTATGGGAAAACTCAGAGACCAGAGGCTGACGTGTAAATAGCTTGGTTCTTCTTTGCCTTCTCTGGGTAGGCTACCTCCCTATGGTTATATTTTTGCCCCATCATGGCCAGCTTTCAAACACAAATATGTACTAGAAATTCACTGAGATGATTTCTGTTGTATCCAACAGAAATTTAGTACGTTCCATTTTGAAGTGTTCTTGAGAGAAAAAAGATCGAAGCTGGCATAAATTTGGTAGGTTGGGTGCAAGGAAATTGAAGAATAAGATGGAGGAGGCAGAAAGCTATTGAGATACAATGACTGGCAGTCATGAGAACAGAGCAAGGGGAATTTGCAGCAACTTGGCATATAGTATTAATTCTATATTTTGGTTGGTGAAAACGATTAGCTTTCAGGGGAGCTACTACTTACGCATCTTTCACCAGGGTCTTTCTGAAAGGTTCTCCTGCCTGGAGGCGAGTTATTTCTTGGTGATTTCTCTCTCTTTTCTGCACTGGACTCATAGAACCCAGCATATCCCATTCTGAGATTTTCTTGAGAACAACTTTTTTACAATATAACATCTGTTAGTTAGAGAAGCGGATCTTCTCACAGCACTATAAATAGAGCCCACTCTTTCTGACCACTTATTCACTTCTATGGTTCTTTGGAGGATGTTGGGTTGAGACTCTGTTTAATAAGATGAGTGACCAGTGAATCATGTTTTCTATAAGATTCAGGAATAAGTATCTTCTGTACTGCTGCAGTAACCTCTGATGAGGCTCATTGAATGGCCATGCATGTAGTCTTAACTAAGATCATTTATTCACTCTTGTATTCAGGTATGCAATCACACATTTAATTAATGTTTATTGAGCTCCTATGAGGACTTAGATGCTCATAAGAATTGTAAGACATTTAAATCATGGCACTTCCCTGATATAATCCAGGTGAGAAGATAACACATAAAAGGGGACAGTATCATAAGACCAACTCTGACTAAGAGTCTAGGAGTTTGGGGCACTTAATAAACAACAGAAATGGGTCTGCCTCCCAAGAACCTGGAGTAAGTTGCTAGTTTACTGAAGCATGACAAAGTTTTCAAGCTATAGGTAATGACAAAGGCCTATACCTACCTCATCTATACATGAGAGTAACAACCTGTGGAGAGTGGAAGCTTTCCTCTTTCCTATTAGGTGGTATAACTCACATGTAGGTTGATTCTGGGAGGATGCTAAATGTACTGATCAGGCAGTTCTCTCATTTGGGAAATTCCAAATGAAGCTTATATCATATTTCAAAGAATAAATTTAGTTCCTCTTGTGGGTTCCACTGAACTGGAACGTCTTTGAGAAATTCTGAGATTGCACCCCACCCCAACCCCCCTCCGCCTACCACCACCTTGCTCCTACCTCTTCCTACCTTTATTCCCTTTCACTTCAGCTTTCTCAGTTCTGGCTTACATGTGGGAAACTGATTTAGTTCTAGAACCTCCCAAGCATTCAGTCATAAAAGAACATCCCAGAGGCAGAATGAAGCCAAGTGGCCCTGCTCACTCCCATCATGAGCCAAACACCATCCTGCCAGCTCTTCTCCTTTCCCTGGGGTGCCCTTCAACTAGACCGACACTCCTTGAGGACAGGGCCTAAGTGTAATAAATCCCTGGATCTCCACATTCTATTCTGTGATTCCAGCAGAAAACCTTCCTGGTGTATTTGTCAAGTGACTCAGGAATGGGTCAGATGTTCAGATGCAGTGTACCAGTTCTTATCTATTAACAACAGAAAGCCTATTAGGGACTGTGCAAAGCCAGTTTTTTCAAGGCAGAGTGGAATCAGCCCCACTGACCTTGGCTCAAAGGGAGAACAGTTTCAGTGACCTACAAATTGTTCCTCAGCTGATTAATAATAGGAGAGTCTCTCTACTTAACAATCTCACTTTCCCCTCTTACGTCCTTCTGCCCTTGAGCTCAGAAAAGCTCCTAGGTTTCGGTTTCACTTTCAACAGATTTGGCCATTTGTACTTTTAGTCTTCTGACTGATTTAGCAATGCGAGTAGGGTCAGGCTTCTTACTTGGGAGGTGGTTGGGCAAGTATTAATGATTTCAGGTCAGAGCTGCAGTAGAATTGAGAGAAATAAAAAATGACAATATCCCATTCTGTGACCTGAAAGTAATCTTACAGATCTATTAAGATGTCTGAAAATGCCTCTCTTCTGCTCCATGTGAAATTGCTCACACTAAGTGTATTATTCACACACAAAATAAACACATGAATGACGTGTCTGTTCATTTCACCACCCTGCCTTGTAAATATAATTCTGACCATTGGAGAGTTGGAAGAGCAGTAGAAAGGGCCTGAGAATCAGGTTCTAACTTCCCAATAATTTAATTGGCTTTACTCTTCTCAACTGTAAAATGAGCTGGACTAGAACAGCTCCTAAGAGCACTTCTAGCACTCAGATTCCCTGACTCATTAGCCTGCCAGGAAAATACATCACCTGCCAAATAGGGACTCAGCGCCTATGTGTTACAGAAGCTCCCAGGCTACACCTCCACACCTCCCTGGCTTCAGCCTCCTACTTCCCAAGCCTCTCAGGTACTGTTGCCAGCCCATTCCTTAAAAAAAAAAAATGACCTTCTCTTCTTTTCTCAGCCCTTTCTTCTTTGCTTCCTCTTACTGTATTTAATTCATATTGGTGGGGACTTCCCTGGTGGTCCAGTGACTAAGATTCCACACTTCTACTGCCGGGGTCATAGGTTCAGTCCCTGGCTAGGGAACTAAGATCCTGCATGTTGTACTATGTGGCAATAAATAAATAAATTAAATAACTATTCTCATTTTAAAATAAATAAATCATATTGGTGGCCAGTATGTTTTTCCTGTCTGACTTCCATTAAGAATGTATAGTCATTCATTTTAGTTATTCCTCAAACATATGTTAAGCAACCGAACATTTCCCATGTCTTGGGCTAGGTTGTGAATTTACAGAGACAGGAAAATGTAAGCTCATGGAGAGGGGTCTGCTGTGTGACTTTTATGCACCCTCAGTTCAGCTCAGTTCAGTCGCTCAGTCGTGTCCGACTCTTTGCGACCCCATGAATCGCGGCACGCCAGGCTTCCCTGTCCATCATCAAATCCCGGAGTTCACTCAGACTCACGTCCATCGAGTCAGTGATGCCATCCAGCCATCTCATCCTCTGTCGTCCCCTTCTCCTCCTGCCCCCAATCCCTCCCAGCATCAGAGTCTTTTCCAATGAGTCAACTCTTCGCATGAGGTGGCCAAAGTACTGGAGCTTCAGCTTCAGCATCATTCCTTCCAAAGAAATCCCAGGGCTGATCTCCTTTAGAATGACTGGTTGGATCTCCTTGCAGTCCAAGGGACTCTCAAGAGTCTTCTCCAACACCACAGTTCAAAAGCATCAATTCTTCGATGCTCAGCCTTCTTCACAGTCCAATTCTCACATCCATACATGACCACAGGAAAAACCATAGCCTTGACTAGACGGACCTTAGTCGGCAAAGTAATGTATCTGCTTTTGAATATGCTATCTAGGTTGGTCATAATTTTTTTTCCAAGGAGTAAGCGTCTTTTAATTTCATGGCTGCAGTCGCCATCATGCACTCTAGACACTCTCAATTTCCTGGACCCGTTCCTTCACGAAAAAGATTAAAAGTGGTATTTTATATCTGTGTTAATATGAAGATGAAATTTTAAGCATATTATGTATTTAAATATTTTCTTTAACCTCAGAATTCTCTGGGGCAGGGAGGTGGTGCCTAATGCATAGGTTGGCCCTGAAGAAGACACAGTAAATGATTGCAGTGCAATATGGAATTATACACATGCCCTATGAACAAAATTTCTACTTCTAGATCTATAGCCCCCCAAAATTCCATTGTGTCTTCTGCGGAAAGAGAAAGACAGGGCAGAAACAACCCAGGAAAGCTAGAAACAGTAAATTAGGGCTCCAGGAAATCCTTCTTTACTGGGATGGGCTCCCATGACTTTGAGAGTCCTCCTTTTGGTGGTAGCAGCCTATGTGTTCGATACAGCATGAGTCATTCATTCACTCACTGAGTACCTTCTATGTTTCAGGCACTGATCTAGGTTTCTGGGGGTACCTCAGTAAGTAGAACAATGTTTCTTGCCCTAACTCATCTGTCACAGAAATCTGCAACTGGAAACAGAGCTGTTTGAAATGCATATTTCCCACTTTGCGCACTGGAACCAAGGGTCTGCTGCGTTTCCCAGATAAGTAGCTACTAGTGCTCAATGCTCCTGGCACACTCAGTGGGGATGAGCCAGGCTACCTGAGGAGTCAATGAGTGGCAGTTCATATGACCATTTTTTTCTGAGCCCTAATTGCTGTTCGAAGCATGATTTGGGCGTTTCTGGCAGACTTTTTATTTCTCTAGGAGTTTCATGTTAAATACACCTATTCAGTATTGATGTAACTATTGCAACAAATACTTTGTCTTAAAATAGAAGTCTTGGTTCCATTTAGATTTTTTTTTGATAGTTGCAGGACATAGATCTATTTAGTGTGGGCTCATTAATGTTAGAACAATCTTGGAAGAGATCTCTCTACAGTTAACTGGCATGGGATAGCTCTCATTCACAGATATCCCTGTTGTTATTGTTGTTCAGTCACTAAGTTGTGTCTGACTCTCTGTGATCCCCTGGACTGAAGTGCATCAAGCTTCCTTGTCCTTCACTATCTCCTGGAGTTTGCTCAAACTCATGTCCATTGAGTTGGTGATGCCATCCAACCATCTCATCCTCTGCTGTTCTTTTCTCCTCTTGCTCTCAATCTTTCCCAGCATCAGCGTCTTTTCTGATGAGTTGGCTCTTTGCATCAGGTGGGCCAAAGTATTGGAGCTTCAGCTTCAGCATCAGTCCTTCCAATGAATATTCAGGGTTGACTTACTTAAGAATTGACTAGTTTGATCTCCCTGCTCTCCAAGGGTCTGTTAAGAGTCTTCTCTAACACCACAGTTATCAGATATCCTTAAGATAAGACATTTGTAAAAATTTTTCCCCAGATGGCACACCTTCATCTGTTTCTAGTTAGTAGGAATAGTCAGGAAGTTTAACATAAAAATTCTTTGTTTTGAAGAGCCAACATGCTCTGGAGTTTTTTAAAACGAATATTTCCCTTCCATTTAGATTTTTAATGACAAAATGGATAACCTGATTTTATTTTCAACAAGTGGACACTTCTAAATTTTCTACATGGCAGAAAGAAAAAGAACACCGAATGTTGCATTTTCAGGGAAAACTCAAAACATAGCTAATTCAAGCAACACCACCTATGAATGTATCACAGGTAAGAGATGCAAAGAGGACTTAGGAACTGAAGACTAGTAATTTAACATAAATATCCTCCTTGCCATGCCCATTTTTCTAGATAATTTGTATTCTTGTTGTTCAATCAAATTTGATGCTATTCTCCCATTAGTTTAAACTCTGAGCTGGCTAATTTCATTGTTTCTAAAGTTCTAGAAGAAATTGTTGGGTCCCTGGTCTTTCCAGGTGGTAAAGAACCTGCCTGCCAATGCAGGAGACATAAGAGACGTGGGTTTGATCTCTGGGTTGGGAAGATCCCCCGGAGGAGGGCAGGGCAACCTACTCTAATATTCTTGCCTGAAGAATCCCATGGACAGAGGAGCCTGGTGGGCTATAGTCCATAGAGTCACAAAGAGTTGGGCATGACTGAAGTGACTTAGCAGGCATGCACTCATGCAATGGGAAAGAAAGAGGGATAGTAGATGCTACCCTGTTGAGGCTGATGCATCTTTTTTCCAGGCTAATACATAGAAATCAGTCCTGTGGAAGACAATCAGATGAGATGCTGCCAAAGATGGAGGTTCTGCCAGTCTCCATTCTAAGTCTTCACTGTGTCAAAGTGCTTGTCATGTTTCATAGACACCATTCCTCCTGGGTTCAAGCCATAGCACTGATTAGATTTAAGGAATATATGGGATTCCCTGTGGCTCAGACTGTAAAGAACACCTTGCAGGAGACCTGGGTTTGATCCCTGGCCTGGAAAGATCCCCTGGAGGAGGGCATGGCAACCCACTTCAGTATTCTCGCCTGGAGAATCCCCATGGACAGAGGAGCCTGGCAGGCTACACAGTCCATGTGGTTGCAGAGCCAGACACGACTGAACCACTAAGCACAGCACAGCACAAGCAATAAATAGTCATTTGAACATCAACTGTTACAGGACAGAGTTACTCTTTAACAAAAAATAAATAAATAAAAGACATATTTAGTTCAGTTCAGTTCAGTCACTCAGTCGTGTCCAACATTAAGTGAGTTTAATTATCTATTGCTTATAGTAACAGTCTCATGAACAACAAGTGAACTTTTAAAAACAGAATCCTCCCACTGAGATTTTAGCTTGAACTGCAGTTGAATGGTCTGGAGTCTATATTGTGAGCTAATAAAGTCTGTTTAGCATACTCCTCATATGAGTTCATTTCCATGACTTTCTGTTTCTCTTAGATGTCTTATTTTGCAGGGTGATAAATTATAGAATGACAACAAGTAATACAGACAGACTTACATGCCCAAAGATGAAGAAATCATTTATGACATTTAATAGTAAGCCTAAACATGTGACATGTACTTCTATTCTGGCCTTTTGTTTTGTTTGGGGTTAGTGTTAGCTGGAATCCCGGGAGAACTTTGGCAAAGAGAACAGTATTGAATCAAAATTGTGTGTGTCCTTTTAGTCCATTGAATGTAGCAGCAGCAAAGAAGAAAGTATTAGTCACTATGGATAGAGAAAAGGCAGCCTGGGCTGTACATCACTGAGATGCTGGGATTCCTCCAGATGTGGGCTCCCACGGGGCTGAGATACAACCCGTGGGTCACAGGAGTCCTCCAAGTTCAGAGATCAGGCCTAGCAGCGTTAGCAAGGCAGGTCAGTGAGGCCTAGACGACAGGGAACAGTTAGCGGCATATGCTGTTGGGTGCTTCCCTGGTGGCTCAGATGATGAAGAATCTGCCCGCAATGTGAGAGACCCACATTGGTCTACCATTGGGTAGCTGGTGCGAAGAGAGTTTTTACAGAGGTTTCAAAGGAACTGATTAAAGGAGAAGAAAAAAAAAGATGATCACAACTCTTCACACACTCGCTCTCTAAGGAGATACCATAAAAGAGACAAGGAGCCTCACTCACAATAATTAGAGGCACGGTGTTGTCTACACATAAATATTTTACATTTTGGCACATGTAATAAGTTTGTCATGAATACCAAGATTGAAGGAATCCTGACACCAAGGTGATCTCAAAAGACAGTGTAAATGGTTCTGACAAGAAGACTGATTCCAAAGCCTTTTGAAAACCACATGAAATGAAGAAGAAAAAAGCCCATCCGAAGCATCATTTTACAAACCATCACATGTGATTAGAGAAATTGCCCTTTACATGCAAAATAAGGTAAGTGCAAACATGGACATAAAATCCAATCTAGGTACGTGTTTCACTAGAGGGAAAATGTCTAAGAAAGCTTCTATTTCCCCCATGGCTTTCTCTCTGGAAAGGAAAATCTAAGAATTATGACAAACTTTAACTTTTTCAGTTATTCCTGATATACAACTGAACTTGATTCAAGATACTGAATCTTATCTTCAAAGCTCTGAATAAATTAGATCTGGGCTGTCTTTCCAGCAAAGAATGATAAAGGGATCATGAAAGTTTTAGTGATTATCCACTTCTGTGCTACCTTTTTTCAAGCCCCCAGAATTGCAATTTTGAGTCAGAACAGAGAGTGACTGCGCTAGTATGTGACTAAGTGTTACAATAACCACAGCCTCTAGGCTCCAAACAAACGCTACATCGTCACCATTATTTCTCTGAAAGCAGTTGTGAACCAGTGTCCTTGACTTCGCTTCCACAGAGTCAACAAACAAAACTTTCTTGACCCCAAACCTTGTGGTCATTGCCCTGGAGAAAACTTAGAGGTTATTATGGTAGTTTGGTATATCATCTAAGGAAAAAAGTCTTACTTGCTCATTATCAGGTCAAGCAAATCCAGGTCTCAATTGACCTTTATGGAAAGTTATTTTAACTTGTGACAATTGCACCTTGGTTGTCTGGATAAAAATCTGTAACATATAAATAGAACATTTTAATGTTTACTATATCACCTTATATTGTAATTTAAATGAATTATCAATTCCAGTATTAGAATCTGATACACTCAATGTGCCAGCAAATTTAGAAAACTCAGCAGTGGCCACAGGACTGGAAAAAGTCAGTTTTCATTCCAATCCCAAAGAAAGGCAATGCCAAAGAATGCTCAAACTACCGCACAATTGCACTCATCTCACACACTAGTAAAGTAATGCTCAAAACTCTCCAAGCCAGGCTTCAGCAATACGTGAACCGTGAACTTCCTGATGTTCAAGCTGGTTTTAGAAAAGGCAGAAGAACCAGAGATCAAATTGCCACATCCGCTGGATCATGGAAAAAGCAAGAGAGTTCCAGAAAAACATCTCTTTCTGCTTTATTGACTATGCCAAAGCATTTGACTGTGTGGATCACAAGAAACTGTGGAAAATTCTGAAAGAGATGGGAATACCAGACCACCTGACCTGCCTCTTGAGAAACCTGTATGCAGGTCAGGAAGCAACAATTAGAGCTGGACATGGAACAACAGACTGGTTCCAAATAGGAAAAGGAGTGTGTCAAGGCTGTGTATTGTCACCCTGCTTATTTAACTTCTATGCAGAGTACATCATGAGAAACACTGGGCTGGAAGAAGCATAAGCTGGAATCAAGATTGCCGGGAGAATTATCAATAACCTCAGATATGCAGATGACACCACCCTTATGGCAGAAAGTGAAGAGGAACTAAAGAGCCTCTTGATGAAAGTGAAAGAGGAGAGTGAAAAAGTTGGCTTAAAGCTCAACATTCAGAAAATAAGATCATGGCATCCAGTCCCATCACTTCATGGTAAATAGATGGGGGGAAACAGTGGAAACAGTGTCAGACTTTATTTCTTTGGGCTCCAAAATCACTGCAGATGGTGACTGCAGCCGTGAAATTAAAAGATGCTTACTCCTTGGAAGAAAAGTTATGACCAACCTAGATAGCATATTGCAGAGAAGGCAATGACACCCCACTCCAGTACTCTTGCCTGGAAAATCCCATGGATGGAGGAGTCTGGTGGGCTGCAGTCCATGGGGTCAGTGAGAGTTGGACATGACTCAGTGACTTCACTTTCACTTTTCACTTTCATGCATTGGAGACAGAAATGGCAACCCACTCCAGTGTTCTTGCCTGGAGAATCTCAGGGACGGCGGAGCCTGGTGAGCTGCCGTATATGGAATCGCACAGAGTCGGACACGACTGAAGTGACTTAGCAGCAGTAGCAGCAGATAGCATATTGAAAAGCAGAGACATTACTTTGTCAACAAAGGTTTGTCTAGTCAAATCTATGGTTTTTCCAGTGGTCATGGATGTGAGAGTGGACTGTGAAGAAAGCTGAGCGTCGAAGAATTGATGCTTTTGAACTGTGGTCTTGGAGAAGACTCTTGAGAGTCCTCTGGACTGCAAGGAGATCAACCCTGGGATTTCTTTGGAAGGAATGATGCTAAAGCTGAAACTCCAGTACTTTGGCTACCTCATACGAAGTGTTGACTCATTGGAAAAGACTCTGATGCTGGGAGGGATTGGGGGCAGGAGGAGAAGGGGACGACAGAGGATGAGATGGCTGGATGGCATCACCGACTCGATGGGTGTGAGTCTGAGTGAACTCCGGGAGTTGGTGATGGACAGGGAGGCCTGGCGTGCTGCGATTCATGGGATCGCAAAGAGTCGGACACAACTGAGTGATTGAACTGAACTGAACTGATGAATGTATTAAGCAGTACTATCTCTTCATATATTCTTTAGAATCTTAAGTCAATATCAGGAAACATAGATAAATTTTATATTTCAGCTAATATATAATAAATTGGTTTTACTATAAATTTATGCATATTTATGAATACACCAATCCATTAATTACCCATAATTCCAAGATATTAAAATTTCTGAAAACTGCAACTAACTTGGTGGCAAAACCTAAACTAACCTGACCTCATTTGGCAGCAAAACCCAGCCTGGCCGACATAAGCCTCTGTGTGTTGTTTGTTGTGTGTGTGTGTGTGTGTGATGCATGTGTGGGTGTTCAGTGGCTTCAGTCATTTTAGACTCTTTGTGACCCTGAGGACAGTAGCCCATCAGTCTCCTCTGTCCATGGGATTCTCCAGGCAAGAATACTGAAGTGTGCTGCCATTTCTTTTTCCAGGGGATCTTCTTGACCTAGGGATCGAATCATGTCTCCTGCATTGCAGGCGAATTCTTTGCCACTGAGCCACCTGGGAAGCCCTATTTATTCTTTAACTCATTAGATCTGAATATTAACATATCTGTAGAAATATCAGTGTGTCTGATTATAGGGTACTATATTGGAGCTGCCACATATTATAAGCAACACTGTAAAACGATTTCTAGATCCCTTCTAAAATGTAAAAAGTCCTGTATCCTATAATGTATCTGTACAAAGTTTCCCTAAGGAATTGAGGATGTCTTTTATCTGTCTATTAGGTATGAATATCAGTTCTCAAGCTATGGCATGCAAAAAAAATAAAAGTGACTTTCTTTGTTTTCTTTAAAACCACTTAAAGTTGAATCTGAGTCCCCTAATGCACTTGGCCACAACTGACAGACCCTCTCCCCTCATGAGTAACTCCCAGGTGGAAAAGCTATACATGGAGCCACAAATCAGAAGGTCTCTTTTGTTTTTTAATAATATGTAGTTATTATCTGGCTGTGCTGGGTCTTAGTTGTGGCATGTGGGATCTAGTTCTCTGGGAATTGAACTTGGGCCACCTGCATTGGGAGAGTGGAGACTTCGCCACTGGACCACTAGGGAAGTCCCAGAGAAAGTCTTCTTATCTCTACTCCATCACGGCTGCCACTTAGTTACCCTTGGGGTAACCAATCCGTCCTAGTTATCCAGGGTTCTCCTGGTTTTAGCACAGAAGATCCCATGTCTCAGGGACGGCCCCAAGCAACATGGGCTTTGCTCTCTGGAGGCAGCTTATTATAAGTCTGTTACTTCCTTGGGACACAGCCAAGGAATGGTTTCAAATCTCAGGTGCTCATGAAATCCACAGACTCCCCCTTCCCGTTCCCATTTCCTTGTCTTGGAAGACAGCCATCTTCTCCCTGCCTTAACCAAGATGCTTCCTGTATCTTTTTGAGCTTTTGTTTTACAAGTGGCAGAAAGAACACTCAATTCAAGTGCCCTCTGCCTTTTTCCTAGTGGAAATACCTGAGGCATAGAAACCACAGAAGCCTACTTCCAATGAACATTAAAATACATGAATAAACTGCTCTGCTGCATATAGGTCTATTTTAGAGAATCTTCCTTCTTTATCAATCAGGCAGACCTGAAAGTCTTTAGAGGAAATGTCGCTGTTCTCAGCAGTATTTTGTTTGGACAGTGAGGCACTGGCTGTACTATATCTCATCCTTTTTAGTTGTTTTTTTTTAATACTTTACAGTGTGTGTGTTAGTCGCTCAGTCATGTCTGACTCATTGAGACCTCATGGACTATAGCTCGTCAGGCCCCACTGTTCGTGGAATTCTCCAGGAAGAAAGCTGCAGTGGGTTGCCATTCTTTTCTCCAAAGTAACTTCCCAACCCGGGGATTAAACCTGGGTTTCCCACATTGCAGGCAGATTCTTTACCCTCTGAGCCACGAGGAAATTACAGTACTCTTTCACATACATTATCTCATAGCAGGGCAGGTATTAGTACCCTTACATCTAGATGGAAAAATAAAGACTTGGAGGAGCTGAAACAACATCAGCACTGGCACTCTTTAGATTAATATTTTGGCAACTCCAAGCAAATAGTTTTTAAAAGTCTTAAAAGTCAAATGTGGCCCTCTAAATTGCTAAAATTGGTGCCCTAAATTCAGAAGATTTTTTCTTTAAAAAAGATTCTTCAAGAAGTGATATCTCCAAATATAAATAGTTGGCCTTATAAAGTGGATGCAAGTACAAAAATAAGGGCTTACTGCGTTTCTACTTTTGTCAGAGGACAAGAAAATCTTAGAAACAATTAGCCACAAATATGTTCAACACACAATCGTGAATGCCACCCCAAGGCAGTAACCTATATCTGAGACAAAGAATGGTTTGGAAAGAATTATATATGGTAGTTAGATGCCAATGTGGCATCCATTTTCACTTTTTCATTCCTAACAAAATTCTAAATTCGTTCAGGTATCTACCCTTCTCCATGGACCTCAGGGGGACAAACTGAATTTCAGGAGTGGATCTAAAGGCCTAAATCATTATCATCCTTCTCCTCAAGAATTAGCATATGATCCAATTCTGGTTAAAAAGGCCTAAGGAAACATTTGCTGGAAGCTTCTGGTAAAGTTCTTTTGCATAGTTAAGAAAGGCCCAGGGAGTTGATTTCTCTCCTCCACCTGGTAAGAATAATGGAAAGAGGTTGCCCCCAACACTGGGGGCAGCATGCTACCAGACTGAAGGAGCCAACCTGTGATGGTCGAATAGAGTGATAGACGTTCCTGTGTCCTGGAAAAACCAGTGAATCACCCGAGCAGCCAGCCAGTGCTGAAGCCTGTCCTACCTCTGGACTTTCTTTCATATGGACTTTCTTTTCTCCAGTATTTATCTTTATTATTCAAGCCAGTTGGAATTGAGTTTGCTGTTCCTGGCAGCCAAAAGCATCCTAACTGATGCAGAGACCTATTCCTTTTCCAGTCTGTCTCCCTCTTAGAAATGAAGAAACAAGGCCAAGAGAGGCTCCCTAATGTCCCGAGTTTACACAACCAAGATTAAATGCCAATTTATAAACCTGAGATGAGTTGTAAAGGAAATTGAAGAAATGGCTTTCAACACGGATTGGATAGCTGATTTACAACACAGTCTGGCTGATGCTTAGAACAGTAGAAAGTTTTAAGCTAAAGTTTACTCTATAGGGAGCCTCAGATAACTTCAAGTGGCCAATTGGTAACCTGAGGTTTCAATCCGCAAGTTCCTTATCCTCACTCATTGTGTCTGCAGCTCATGTACTTGGGATGTCCCAGACAATAAGTTCTATTTAACACTTTTCTTATAAGCCAAAGACCAGGCTTAAGAGGCCAGATTCTTTTCCTCTTTCCTGTCTTCAAGATTCTGCCTTGGCTTCAAGACTATCAGAATCAAGTTGTGCACAAAGCAGGAACCACAAGCCTAAATTGGAGAGAGAAAGAGTTTGGATCCTGAAGATCCTCAAATCTTCGTTGGCTCAAACCTTTCCTCAGTGATACCTGTCTTCAGAACATAAAGTCCCAGAAAGTTCTAAAGATATATTGCAGCTCTGAAGCCACACCCCACCTCCAGTGTTAGAATGGCTCAGAATCCTTTTGGGTTTATGCTTTTTTCTCTCTTTCTCCAAACTTCCCACAACTCCCTCCAACCCCCATCTCCATCCTTGTAAGAGTTGCCAATATGGCTTGGGAAGAGGGATTCAGTGATGTATCACTCCCATCCAGGTCTCAGCCCCAGGGTGGGAAACTATTCCATCTCCTAGTTTTTACACATCTCCTGTGGTTCCTGACTCCAGATTCTCCACAGTGGTTCTCAAGGACACCGGGGCTCTTTCTGAGAAAAATGGAAACCAGCTTACTGACTCAGGGTCAGTAAGCTCTCAACCCTCACCGATTAATCTGATGTCTCAGGGTCTATGTTGGCAACATGGGATGTTATTTGGCACCTGCCTTTGGTAGGCAGTTCTTTTTGAGAATCTCTCTGCTGCTCCTTATCGTTTAAATCTCCTTTTTTATTTTTAATGTTGATAAATGGACTCTTCTAATTAAAAATAACTTTCTGTATTATTTCACAACCCGTTTCCTTTTTCAGTTTGTGGCATTATGTTAAGAGAATAAAATGTGATAGGTGTGGAGAGGAGTATATTCCTTCTAAGGCAGTTAAAGGAACTCTTTGTTGTGCAGGCTGGCACCAAAGCAAGAAGTGGTTATTTTTCATTGGTTGTGCTCTGAGACTTTCCCCAGAGTCTTAATAGGAGACGTTCCTCCGTGAAGGATGCTGGCAGAATCAGAAGCTTGTGCAGTGCTCAGGGGAACACGTTGAGAGCTCCTTTTTATCCAGCACACACTAAACGATGCTAATGCTACTTCTTGCTTCCTTGTCAGTATCTTTCCTGCCCTTAGGCCTTCGGAGTGAGAGTGATGGAGAACAAGAGAGAAGGAGGTGTGCCCTGGCAACCACTGCCAGAAAACAGGTTTCACTGAAGCTATAAATTAGATAACCCACTTCCTGGAGGTGGGTTCATAGGCAACACTGAAAAATCTGCCTGTGTAGGAAACATTGCTGTCTTTCGTTTCAGTTAAAAAAATAACACTTATGTTTGCTAATTACATACAAGTATAAATAAGGAAAAGAATGGCTCAGTATTCTATCATCATAATAATCCCTGTTAACATTTTTCTTATATAAATATTTTCTTATATAAAAATGATAAAAGTACATGTGAAACAGATCAAACAGAAAACACAAAACAGAAAGTAAAAATCTATTTACCTGTGATTCCAGAAACTCCCTTATTTTTGTGTGTCTGCTCTTTTATTTGTTTACATAACTTAGGTGATGTTGTTCACATTTATTTCTTGCATCTGGATTTTTCACTTTGGGGAACTCTGATATTTTAATTCAACGCTGCATCATATTTTACTTAAACAATCTCCTTTGCAGATGTACTGGTAGACATTGTTTTCAATGAAAGTTTGAGGGATTTTGACACTTTAGAATCAAAAGAGGGAGGAGGAATCAAGATGGTGGAATAGAAGGTTGTGAAGTTTACCTCCTCCCACAAATAGAATAAAATAGGGATCAAAAATGATTACCTCAATTATCATTCATTAATTTATGCACCTATTCTACAAGCAATTATTGACTATTGACAACAAGCACTGTCTAGTATAGAGCCAGACACTTTGTTAGATGCTGGGAATAGCAAGGAAAGGCAGTGGTCCCTGTGCCAAAAGGGTTATAGCCCAAATGGAGGGAAAGAGCTCAGTGTCAGTAACTACTATCACTGCTGAGATACAGATCAGCAAAGGATGCTGCATCTACAGAGATTAGATGCCTGTGTGTGCAGGCTCAGTTGAGTCTCTTTGCAACCCTCTGAACTGTAGCCCACCAGGTTCCTCTGTCCATGGGATTTCCCAGGCAAGAATACTGGCGTGGGTTGTCATTTCCTCCAGAAAATCTTCCTGACCCAGGGATCTAACCCACATCTCCTGTGTCTGCACTGACAGGCAAATTCTTCACCACTGAGTCACCTGGTAATCCCTGAGCCACCTTGACACCCAGAGTAAACTTAAAATGAAGGGATTAGGGAGGAGGAATTCTCAGAGGAAGCCACAGGTGGGAAGGCTTGGAGACACGAATCAGGTCAGTGTATTCAAGTTGTTGCAAGGATTTTGGAGCTGTCAGAGCACAAGTTTCATGAGGGGGCCCTGGAAGGACCTTAAGCTAAAGTTAGAGGCTGATGTCAAAGCTGTATCCCAAAGATTCTGGAATCTGAACTTTATTCTAAAAGCCAATTGAGGTTCTAAGTATTGATGGGGGAAGGAAATTGCTGGATGACATGAAGATTTTTAGATAATCAGAGGAGCCTGGCAGGCTACAGTCCATGAGGTCTCAAAGAGTCAGACCCAATGGGGCATACACACACACAGTCTCTCCAATAAAAAAAAGAAAATCAGAGATAAAACATAAAAATAAGAAAAAAAATATCTGGCTACAAATTAGTTCTCAGCACAGAGAAAGGGAATAAGAGCTAGATAGGAAGAAAAGACAGACTTCAAATAAAAAAATGAGCATACCTTCTAGAGTAATGAAAATAAAAACAAAAGTAAACAAGTGGGAACTGATTAAACTTAAAAGCTTTTGCATAGCAAAGGAAACACTAAGCAAGGTGAAAAGACAACTCTCAGAATGGGAGAAAATAATAGCAAATGAAGCAACTGACAAAGGATTAATTTCCAAAATACACAAATGGCTCATTCAACTGAATGCCCAAAAAACAAACAACCCAATCAAAGAGTGGGGAAAAGACCTAAACAGACATTTCTCCAAAGAAGATATACAGATGGCTAACAAACACATGAAAAGATGCTTAACAAACACATGAAAAGATGCTCAACATCACTCATTATTAGAAGAATGCAAATCAAAGCTACAATGAGATATCACCTCACACCAATCAGAATGGTCATCATAAAAACGTCTACAAACAATAAATGCTGGAGAGGGTGTGGAGAAAAGGGAATGGTCTTGCACTGTTGGTGGGAATGTAAATTGATACAGCCACTATGGAAGACGGTATGGAGATTCCTTTAAAAACTGGGAATAAAACGACCATATGACCCAGGAATCCCACTCCTAGGCATAAGCCCTGAGGAAACCAAAATTGAAAGAGACACATGTATCCCATTGGTCATAGCAGCACCATTTACAATAGCTAGAATATGGAAGCAACCTGATGTCCATCAGTGGATGAATGGATAAAGAAGTTGTGGCACATATACACATGGAATATTACTCAGCCATAATAAGAAACACCTTTGAGTCAGTTCTAATGAGGTGGGTGAACCTAGAACCTATTACACAGAGTAAAGTAAGTCAGAAAGGGAAAGATAAATATCGTATTCTAACACATATATATGGAATCTAGAAAAATGGTACTGAAGAATTTACTTACAGGGCAGCAATGGAGAAACAGACATAGAGAATTGACACCCCCCCCCCAAAAAAAAAAGAGCATGGTAGGGTATTGAGGATATGAACAAGATGCCAAGTTTCTAAAGGAAAATAAAGAAAGTTAAGGAACATTTTAAATAGAATATTTTAACTTCAATCACTTGGATAAAGTTTAATTCTTAAATATATCTTCAGGACCTGCATCAGGTAAGACAGACCTTGGCAAAGGAAAACAGAGTCCGTCCAGTGGTATGTTGGAGCCAGCAAAATTGGTCATGTTGGGAGTATTTATACTATGGAAACTAGCAAACACCACAAATCAGATTTAAATTGTTTTTCTCTTCAGAGTGCCTGTTAGACATTTTTCAGCACATCACTGATCCCTTCCCAGTGAAAGAGCTGGGAATCAGTAAAAAATCCACAGTTTAGTTCCTATTCCCCTTTCCAACTCCCTCAAGTTCTAAAATCCATTTCATTATTAAGATTATCAGCATTTCAAAAAATAAACTCTGAAAGACGTCATTAAAAGCATAGAGGGATAAAAACTTTACAAAATATAAAGACAGGTCCTGTGATTCTTAAGCCCAGCCCTGGGAAGACCAAGAAGCTGGCAAGTGGAGATATGGCAACTCTCCTTTTGAAAAGCCTACTTCCCACAGGTGAGATAGACCTGGGCTCACGGGTGCCAGCCCATCTGAGGCCTGAGGTTATTCTGATGATTCACAGGAAAGCAATCCAGCTCGTTTGGCCAGTTCTTGGTTTGTTTTCCTGACCGCTTTGGAACCACTGAAGTCTCCTCTGATCACCCAAAGTTTTATTTCTTCTATGAAATTCAAAGAGAAGTATTTATCCTCTGCTACCATGTTGGTATCATTTTATGTCTTCTCTGCCCATAAGCCAATATGCTAGAGCCAGAGCAACAGGACTGGGTCGTCCTTTTGCATTGGTCCATGATTGTGCTACAGAGACGCCCACAGCCTGGGAGCTCCAGAGCCAAAAGAAAACAACAGGCTTTTCATCAGGCGGCATGTACACCCCTGCAGGTCACCGCAGCAGGATCCTGGCCACACCGGCCTCTTTCCATGCTCCTGAGGAAGATGAGGGTGTAGAGGACAGAACTGAGGCGTGAAAAGGGGTGAGGTGAGATGAACTGGGGGGTTGGGGCTGGCATATGCACACTATTGATACTATGGATAATATAGATAACTAATGAGAACCTGTCGTGTCACACAGGGAAGTCTGCTTGGTGGTCTCTGGTGACCTAAATGGGAAGGAAATCCAAAAATAGAGGGATTGTATGTATAGGTATAGCTGATTTATTTTGCTGTACAGAAAAGCTAACACAGCACTGTAAAGCAACTGTATTTCAATAAAAAATTCATTAAAAAGAAAAAAAGAATTGAGCTGAGTTGAACACCTTAAGGCTGGCTGGGAGCTTAAAGTTCAAGTTGAGATAATTGCTTTATTGGCGTGGTTTTTTAAAAAATGACCATCCTACATCATCTCAACAGGATGAATAATTTCCCATGATTGTGAAAGTGCATGAAACACCAGACAGCTCCGTGGATGTGCGTGGGAAGGGATAGGAGGAAGTGGGGAGAGCAGAGCTGCCTGGGAGTAGGTTCTGTGCTCAGAGATTCCCACTCTCGCAACCAAAATAGAACATTGGGATCTGCCAATGGGCACAGAAAAGTGAGTCAGGTCTGATGTTAAGGATGGTATCTTGATTAATTTCAGTTTTTTAATTAATATATTACTAAGTATCAATTATAATGATTTTTCTATCCCCTTCTCATCAATGACCACCCGGTTTACCCCTTTCTCTGAAAACCTCTTTGCTTACAGACCAGGCATAATGGGAACAACTTGTTGGTGCTTTCTCGTGGAGAGGATGGTGAAAGAAGATGTTAGCATCAGCCAGCATCCTTATTATCAAGTAACTTCATTATTGCTAGAGCAACAAAAAACTCTGATTTGCAGGGGGTTGCAGTGTCTCCAGAAAGAAGGGCTTTCGGCATTGTGATTGTGAAAATTGAAAAAGTTCCTGGCAAATTGGAATGAGTTGCTCATCCTAATTATATCAGTATCTCATGAGGTACCAAATGAGTAAGAGAGACAATAAAGGCTATTGAAGATTGGAATCAGTACCATCACAGGAGCTTGGAGTTTTGTAAAGTGCTTTGTATTTTACAGAGCATTTTCATATACCATCTCATTTTAATCTTATAACAAATTAAGGAAGGCAGGGAAGGTATTATTATTGTTTCATGTCTGAAAAATTGGGCCACCAGGATTCAGTGACTTGCCCAGTGAAACATAGCTGGCTGGTAACAAAACCTCAGGTGTGGCCTCCACCTCCCTGTGGAGTACAGTGGGCTGTGACTGACAACCAGTGTTCTGCCCATGGTACCATGTTGCCTCTCTAGTCATAGGCAAAAGGGAATGACTTTTTCTCTAGTTACTTCGCTTTTTTGCCATGATGCTTTGTTGTAGAGTGACAGTCTTGCAGTGAAGATGAATTAAGTAAAAAATCATGACCATTTTCTCCCCAACAGGTACCACAGACAAGAGCTGTGACTTCCATTCAAAGGCAAGAAAAAGGCTGTTGCCAGAGAGAATTCAGATAACTTGTGATGGCTTCCTGGTGGAAGGAAGAGCTGAAGGCAGAGCCAGGCTAGCATAGAATGCTAAGTGGAAAATCTCAGAGGAGTCTGACCAAGCCACGCACATTAAGCAAGCAACCAGTAGTGAACGGCCCCAGGACCTAAACGTGTGAAGCTCCCCAGGTTCCAAGATAAGAAACATGACTCAGCATTTATCTTTTCCCATAAAACATAGCAATGTGTTAAGCTTACCTTTGAAATTTGACTCTAAGACCAGTGACAACATCTAATTTGGGTCATGACATATAAAACTTGACATCAGGTAGAAGGGAAATCCTTTGAACTAGAGAAGGTACAACCAAACTCCAACTTATCAATCCTGTATATAGTTTTCAGTGACAGTCACAAAAGTATAAATATCCAGGGGGCAGGCATCACGAATCTATGATTTCTCTAGCCAGTTGCTAGAGACATTTTCAAAACTTCAAGCAGCATATAATTTATGGAAATGGCTTTGGGTTTCAAGTTTAAATTGGAATTGACACACTGTCTGTTAAAGCAGGAGAACCTGATGGATATATAAGAATGCTATAAGCATAACCTATAATGTAAATTTAATTGCTTTATGCTAGCAAAAAAACAAGGCTCTGAGATGTAGTAGAAATAATATGGCATGTTTGTACATATGGCAGAGAAAAAAGAATGTGGGCTTCACAGTCAGATTCAAGTTCAAGCTCCAAGTGTGATGAGTATGTGAACTTGAGTATCAAGTCTTGGTTTTCTCCACCTGTGGTGAGACTAATGGTGCACAGACCTCCTAGATTGGTTGTGTGCTTGACATGGGATAATGTACCCAGAGTGCCCAGGGTGGAGCCTGGCGTGCAGCAGGCAATCATTCTACGTCAATCCTTCTCTCCTTTCTCTCTCGCAGTTAACTGCCACCCCATGAGCTACCCTAGTCTTTACCCAAGCCTGGATCTAGAAACACAGTCTCCTCAGCTCCTTCTGCCTTGCTGTCTCTGACAAAGCACACAGAACATGGAACATAAGAAAGTTCCCAAGGATTTCAAGGCTTATGAAATTCCAAGTACTGGTTCTAAGACTAGAGGCCCTGCCACATCTGGGATGACCCATGGCAAGCTCCTCCCACTGCTCAGCACCACCTGTCCTACACTAGAATTAAGCCATAATATTTGTATTATAAATGGTGTCTTAAACTCATTTGAAGCAAATGAAATGCTCCTGTATAGAAAACTATTTCCAGCCTACCTTAGAAAAAATTTCATGGATCTTTTCTGCCCTTAATATAAAATAGTGCACACCTGGGCATGCTGAGGGGTACATGACATACACTGGCAATTCAGATCTCCTGGCCCTTCACACTGGGTCATACCCATTTTAATGGCACAATTGAGACATTTTGTCACTTACAGAGAGGCTATAATACTAAATAGCACAATGGCTTATAAAAGCTCCTAGAAGGGTAAGTAAGTAAGTAAGTAAGTAAAGTTGCTCAGTCGTGACCGACTCTTTGCGACCCCATGGACTGTAGCCTATCAGGCTCCTCCGTCCATGGGATTTTCCAGGCAAGAGTGCTGGAGTGGATTGCCATTTCCTTCTCCTAGAAGGGTACTTACCTCAAAAAATAAATGCAGCCTTCTTGTTTCAAACTTTGTTTCTGGATTCTAAAGTTACTGAGATATTTTACACTTGATATCAAGCTAATTTTTCTTTCCAAGGTATACTTAAGAATGAATTCTGATGGCTGTATATGTTTTTAGAAAGGGAGCCTAGGGAAGTAAGCTTTCTTTTCATTGCATAAAGTTATACTATTAATATTATTATTTTTATTTCAGTTTGGAAATTGCATAAATACAGATAAGATAAAAGTTGAATTATACTGCTTCTAGTTCTCTTCGATCAGCCGTTGTATAGTAGTGATTTAATATCAATGTTAGTTCAATGTTAATATTTTATGTTGTAATGAGTTGCCAATTTTTTGTACTAGAATGAGTCATGTTGCTGACCCTGATGAAGTGTGTAAAATAAAAATATATGTAAGTGAAGCTGTAGGTGCCTTTATTCATGATGAAAGAAACCTCAGAATTCTTAGATAAAAGTGTTCAGATGTATTTGGTAAAGAAATGGTTGAAAATTTCAGAATTTTTAAATATTTTTCTATATATTCTATATCTAACCACATTCAGATAATATGTATGTGTATTTATACCTTTTTCCATGTTGGTATATTCTGTCTTTCTCTGGAAATCATGTATGACAGCAAGCAATAAATTGGAAAAATGAAAGCTGAGATTGAGTTGATTTGCATAAAATTTTGATTCCTTTCTATTTAAGTTTCCAAAATATTAATGATCTCATATAAAACCTTTGTTTTTGCTCAGTTTCACCATGGTTGAAATGATACATCACAGAAATAAAATAAATCTTAAACAAGGAACATCTTCTAAATGTTAGCCAAGAAAGAAAATGACAATAAGACTTATCTACTGTGAAAGACTGGATGTTTAGTTCATTCCCAAAATCTTACGCTGAAGCTCTAACTCTCCATGTGATGATATTTGAAGATGGGTCCTTTGGGAGGTAACCAGGGTTAGATGAGGCCAGGAAGATGCAGACTGGTTGATAGGATTAGTGTCCCTGCAATAAGAGGTACCAGAGAGCTTTATACTTCTTTGCCACCTGAAGACATAGCAGAAGGTGGCCATCTATAAGCTGGAAAGAGTTCTCACCAGAATCCAAGCCATGCTGGCATCTTGGTCTTGGACTTCCAGACTCCAGACTGTGAGAAAATAAAATTCTGTCATTTAAGCCACCCAATCTATGGTATTTTGCAGCCTGGTAAAATTAATACATCAGGGAGAGTGAAGACAGACTTATACACTGTTGCCAGGAAGGAATGATCATATATCATTGTACCTTAATGTAGTCGGATGTCTCCTCTGAAAATTTAACTGGTGCTTGTAATTTTTGTTTGCTGGTTGTTTTTGTTTGCTTATTTGTTTGATCCTGGATCACCCTTGAAAAAGTGAGTCACCATCAGCAACAACATAGTTTCATCCCCAGAAAGAGGGTAGAGAATCTAGACCCTATGGGAGCGGTCAAGGCCCAATGTCAGCTAAAGGCAAAAAGACCTTTACTGCTAGGAGTACCTGGGACCTACAAGGCAATAAATGGAATCCAATGGAGCAGAAAAATGAAATGTTGAGAACTTATGTAATGTTTACAAGTAGAAAAGCCTGTAATAAAGTAAAAATTTTAAACAGTTTTCTAAAATAGCCTATTATGGATGCTTCCCTGGTGGCTCAGACAGTAGAGAATCCGCCTGCAATGTGGGAGGCCGGGATCAATCCTTGGATTGAGAAGATCCCCTGGAGGAGGTATGGCAACCCACTCCAGTATTCTTGCCTGGAGAATCTCCATGGATAGAGGAGACTGGCAGACTATGGTCCAAGGAGTCGCAAAGAGTTGGACATGACTGAGCGACTAAGCACAGCATATTGTGGACGAAAGTCTGTAGATGAGAAGTTTCCCAGGTTCACTCGACATTCAAACCCCTGCAAAAATAAAAGGGATGCTGATTCGGGGCTCAGATGGTGGGCTATTGGGCCTCTTACGACTTAGGGCAGCAGGTGTCTTGGAGGATAGTTCAAAATTAAACTGTGAACCTGGAATTCAAGTGAAAAGACTCCTTGCCTAAGCTTGGCCTGAGGAAGGAACTTAGCCTCATTCAAAGATGCAACACGGTAGAATCAGCTTCCTCCAAGGTATGACTCTTCACTCCCATCCACCCACAGGGATGTGGGCCAGAAATATTTCTCCTTGGCCTTTCGATTTTATAGAATTTTACTTTAGTTATACTCTGTTTCGGTAAAAATTAAGACAGTAAATGGCTGAGCTTGGATATGGAAATCAGATGGAATCCCTCTCAGTTCAGTTCAGTTCAGTTGCTCAGTCATGTCCAGCTCTTTGCAACCCCATGGACTGTGGCACGCCAGGTTTGCCAGTCCATCACCAACTTCTGGAGCTTGTTCAACTCCATGTCCATTGAGTTGGTGATACAATCCAACCATCTCATCCTCTGTCATCCCCTTCTCCTCCTGCCTTCAAACTTTCCCAGCATCAGGGTCTTTTCTAATGAGTCAGTTCTTCACATCAGGTGGCCAAAGTATTGGAGTTTCAGTACTGGAATACCTCTATTAGACTGTATATGCCCTTGGGGTTCTTAGATGTTGAAAGGAAAAGCATAGCCTTGAGAGGAAGAGATGAAACTTCTTGCTTATCTGGCATGGCAATAAGCTCAGACTTATATAAAACTTTGATTTAGAGTATAAAATAAATGTGGAGAAGGCAATGGCACCCCATCCAGTACTCTTGCCTGGAAAATCCCATGGGCAGAGGAGCCTGCTAGGCTGCAGTCCATGGGGTCGCTAACAGTCGGACACGACTGAGCAACTTCACTTTTACTTCTCACTTTCATGCATTGGAGAAGGAAATGGCAACCCACTCCAATGTTCTTGCCTGGAGAATCCCAGGGATGGGGGAGCCTGGTGGGCTACCGTCTATGGGGTCGCACAGAGTCGGACACGACTGAAGCGACTTAGCAGCAGCAGCATAAAATAAATGTGTGCATACTTGCAGTGGACAAGTTTGATTGACAACCAGGCATGCCTCAAGTAGTGGGTGCATATTACTTCAAAGGAGGTGCTCTTGGGAAGACTTGAGGCCAAATGGTTTTTGATTCAGAAGGGAATTGTAGTTTGTGTGTTACTTTTCAAAGGATCTGATGAAGAATTTCCTTCCCAAATTGTTAACATGCTGTTGAATATAAAACTAAATGAGACCGAAAATTACAAACTCATTTCTATATTTGATCTTTTTGGCAACGTTCTGTTAATTCCTCTCTCAAACTACTTTCCCAGGTTAAATAAATGGGAGAAATGTGTAAGATCTAACTCTGCAAAAGAATAGAGTTATAATTTTATTCTCCATTTGTGAATCTCCGTGAAAATGAAATCGCTGATGAGAGTAAATCAAGTTGGGTTGACGCTCTGGTGCACAGGCAGGTATAAAATCTGGATATGAGTGGACCATATTAACTACCTAATTAAGTTTTTAAAAATGAAAATCAATTATGTTTTCTGGTATTAAATGAGTTGAACTAGAGCTAACTTTTTATCTCACCTTCACGAACACAGTAATACTTTCAGATTCTACAATACTTTCCAATGAAAGGAGACTGGGTTTTAATCATAATTTCCATTAAGTTTTTTGTCTTGGCATCTCTTCACTTTCCCTCATTTCACGTATAAATCCCAGCTCCACTCCCAATCATCTATAAAAGAATTTTTAAAAATTGAGCTCATTAGCATTCTGATAATGCTTTATTCAAGAAGAGTATATAGATTTGAATTACTACATTATGAAGACTCTTGTAAGACCGAAAATACACATTTCTTATGCCTTCAAAATTAATCTTATTTTTCTAAGTTTTAAGCCTATCCATGTATTATATAAAACAAAGTGAACCCTAATTAATATTTAGGAAAACAAAACGGTGAGTTCTTGGTTGACTTTCGGTTGCTGCTGCCTCTCCTGTTCAGTCGCTGAGTTATGTCTGACTTCTGGGGAACTGATGGACTGTAGCCTCTGCCTGTGGGATTTCCCAGGCAAGAATACTGGAGTGGGTTGCCATTTGCTTTTCCAGGGGATCTTCCGGACCCAGGGATCAAAGCCACATCTGGCACACTGCAGGTGGATTTTTTACCACTGAGCCACCTGGGAAGCACCCTGACTTTCAGCTAACTTAAAATGAAAAATATGTGTAAGAAAAATCTTCTTATACTTGTACCCTGAATATTTGGTGCTATCCATCTTGCTCCAGAAATGTGAAGGATATGTAGAATTTGTTTCATCATGATAAAAATAGAAAAATTGTATCAAAACTATCATGGGTTTGACTAGTCACAGACATTTATAGCATCAGCAGATCAGCAGTTTAATAGTTCTCAGTCTGCTATTCCTATTCAAAAACAAACTCTAGCTTTTGTTGAGGATTTATTAAATTGGCCATTTTGTCTTTTCTTGTAAGATGGTTCATATTCCCACATTGAAATCTCAGTTTGTATCTGTGGTTGGCAAAGAAAATGGCAACATTGAGCTCAGCTGTGAAGAGGTAGATGACCTATTAAAATAACTGTTAAGCAAAGGAATCCAAAAAGAGATGAAACTTTCTGCCCTTTCTGAAATCCATATGCTTTCCAATATGATCCTGCTGCTGCTGCTAAGTCACTTCCATTGTGTCCGACTCTGTGCGACCCCACAGATGGCAGCCCATCAGGCTCCCCCGTCCCTGGGATTCTCCAGGCAAGAACACTGGAGCAGGTTACCATTTCCTTCTCCAATGCAGAAAGTGAAAAGTGAAAGTGAAGTCTCCCAGTCATGTTTGACTCTTAGTGACGCCATGGACCGCAGCCTACCAGGCTCCTCTTTCCATGGGATTTTCCAGGCAAGAGTACTGGAGTGGGGTGCCATTGCCTTCTCCTGATCCTAGCCTTGTTTTTGTGGCTGGCAGAGTGTTTTGTAGTTATAGATTTGGGCTCAATAAGTGTGTTTTAGTTCAGAAAGGCCAACAGCATGTAGTTAATTGTTGGACTGTTTACGTTAGTCTCATTTCTAACTGGAAATGGGCCCTGGAAAATGTTTTCAGCGTCCAACAGAGACAAATTTTAATGTGGAACATTTCAAATGAAACACTGTTTTCCAATACATCAGTGTTTTAAAATATTTTCTTTGCTGAAATGTACCCAGTATAGTACCATGAATGATAAGTTATCTTAATCCTCCTCTTAGATACTGGAAATTTCTGGTGGACTTTGGTATATCAATACATATGTTTGATAATTAGGCTGGCAGTTTACTCCAGGTACTATGGCTTGCATCCATTTTTCACAGTTTTGATCACTGATTAACCACATTATTACCATTTACTTGTCTATCTGTTCCACTGGGTCATGAGCTCCTTGAGACTGGGAACTGAGGTTTTTATCCCCTATACTACTGCCTAAGACAATCCCATCATTGTAGGCACACATTTGCTTTTCTTTAAATATTCACTGTGTACTTGCTAAGTCTAAGGCACGTTGCCAAGGCTTTTAGTTTAGTCACTCACTTTACATCTACAGACCAACCTAAAGGCATAAGAGTATCACCATCCTCATTTTCTGGATAAGGAAATGGAGTTATGGAGAAGATAGACCATGACCGAGTCATGGCAGAACCAGGCTTCAAACTAGGGAGCCTGGACTCAGAGGCTGTACTCCTATTCTCACCAATGTTGCTTTATAGAAATGATCTGGGGGGAAGGCAGATGAGAAGGAAGAGTGGTGAGCCTGGCCCTAGAAAGATGCAGTTAGGCGGACAATAGAATACGTTTGCCAAGTCTGCAGGCCAGAGCTTTGAACATCTTTAATTGTGCAGCTCCGGTCTTCGTTCCCTCAACTACTCTCTTATATTGTCTTTAATTTCCTAGAAATAGTTCTGTATCCATTTTATGGACACAATTATACTTTCCAGAGGCAGTGAAATAAGAACTGAAGTGTGCCATTCAGAAATCCATAATCCAAGTGTGGTTAGTTAAAACTGGAAGGATCTTTTTTTAGGAGAAAATTCTTTTTTTGAAGTATGGTTGATTTACAATGTTGTGCGAGTTTCAAGCATACAGCAAAGTGATTTATATATATATGTATATATTCAGATTCTTTTCCTTTATAGATTATGACAAGCTATTGAGTATAGTTCCCTGTGCTATACAGTAGGTCATTGCTGTTTACCTATTTTATACATAGTAGTATGTATATGTGAATCCCAAACTCCTAATTTATCTCTTTCCAACCCCTACTATGTCCTTTGGTAACCATAAGTTTGTTTTCTTTGAGTCTGTTTCTATTTTGCATATACACTCATAACATTTTTCAGATTTCACATAAAAGTGATATCATACAGTGTTTGCTTTCTCTTTCTGACTTATTTCACTAAGCAAAATATTCTCAAGGTTCATCTTGGGCTTCGCTGGTGGCTTAGCTAGTAAAGAATCCGCCTGAAATGTGGGAGACCTGGGTTCAATCCCTGGGTTGGGAAGATGCCTTGGAGAAGGGAAAGGCTGCCCACTCCATTATTCTGGCCTGGAGAATTCCACGGACTGTATAGTCCACGGGGTTGCAAAGAGTTGGACACGACTGAGTGACTTTCACTTTCCTTTTTACTTTTTTCCATATATGTCACTGCAGAAGGTAACATTTCATTCTTTTTATAGCTGAGTAATATTCCGTTGTTTATATAAACCATGTCTTCTTAAGCCAGCCATCTGTTGAATAGCACATGGATTGCTTCCCCACTCCCTTCTAAATGAGGCTATCAATCATTATCGATTGTGAATGGCCAAAGTGGTTTAGATATTTCACAAAATCTTCCTTTCTCCCTCTACCTTATGAGCTCATAAATCTTAGTGTTATCTCTAGCACATGTGACTACTTTTGACTAATAATAATTAATTATTCCAAAAAGTATCTATTAAATGATGCTATATATTGCTTACCGATACTTTCTTTGCACAGTCTATGTAAAGATCTGGTCCATGTACAGAGATATAGGTAAGCATGTAACCAGCAAGTGTGAGCCGAGGAGACCAGACTTGCAAAAGGGCCTACATAAAAAGTTACAAGGTCCTAATGTCCTATTAAATGACTACAACAAGCCAAGCTAATTCAAGCACCATATAATAGATTTTCCAGGGTGATGGCAGCCTCCCCTGGTTCCCCCCTCCTTTCTGAATACACAAATTTGATAGTGGAGAATAACAGGGGATAAATACAGCTACACTTTTTTGTCCCCAGTTGAATAAGTCCATGTAGTCTACAGGGGTAATCCAGAGGATATTAACAGAAGCATCACAATAGTACTTCTAAACACATCTCAGTGAAGGATTACCATTAAATCTATGCCAACAGAGGAAAAAGAAATCTACCACATATGACATTCACATAATAAAGAAGATGAAATCATAATTCTGTTTTTCTGCAATTACTATTATATCTACTGTTTGGCATGAGCATCTCTGTAGGCTATTTATAGTTATGGGTCTCTTTGCTGGCTCAGCAGTAGAGAATCCACCTGCCAGTGCAGGAGATGTAGGTTTGATCCCTGGGTTGGGAAGCTCTCCTGGAAAAGGAGATGGCACCCCACTCCAGTATTCTTGCCTGGGAAATCCCATGGAGAGAGGAGCCTGGTGGGCTACAGTCCGTGGGTCACAGAGAGTTGGATACAACTTAGTAACCAAAGAACAAAAACAAATTAATAGTTATAAGACTGTTTTTGATTTAGGTACTTATTCCAGGGATAAGGATTTCAGTTTTCCTTTAAAAAATACTATAGGTTTTCAGTGCAATAATTCACCCACACACACAGACTCTCTCTTCTCTCACACACACACACACACACACACACACAAATCCATAGCATTCTAATTACTGACCTTTGAGAAATTCTTCAGAATTTGGTCTTTCCTTTTGATAGGGAAATTTTTTAGGGGATTTAAAAGGCTAAATTTATTCAACTTTCACTAAGAACTTGGGGCTGGAAAAGACTGACTTCGTTGCCTCTCCCTTCTTTCCAAGTTCACGTGTAAAATACTCGAGAGAGATTGTCATTGACACTGTCCTTAAATATCTATGAAGTGGGAGATCTCATGTCACCCTCTCACAGCTGTGGAGAAACCACATTACATCTTTATTTATAAGCTTCACTTTACTCTATTCAGTATGTCTCCATAAACTTGGCCTTGTGTGTGCTGTATGCTAAGGTGTTCCAGTCATGTCTGACTCTTTGCAACCCTATGGACTGTAGCCCACCAGGCTCCTCTCTCCCTGGAATTTTCCAGGCAAGAATACTGGGGTGGGTTGCCATGCCCTCCTCCAGGGGATCTTCCCAACCCAGGGATCAAACCTACTTTTCTTACGTTTCAGGCATTGGCAGGCAAGTTCACTAACAACACCTGGGAAGCCCTGGTCTGGCCTTGATCTCTGGTTTAAGTTACGTGGCATCAAGAGGAGCTTCAAAGTGCCTGAGAACTGTAGCGAAGGGACTGCAGACCAGCAGCTCACTCATTTTTTCGCAAAAGTCTCATTCTCTAAGAAGCTTTCTCTGACCACCTATAGTAGGCTAGGACTACATTTAAAAATCTCCCCAGGGTAACTTGTACTCTTCTTTCAAAGATTACTACATTGCAAGTTCTTTGAAGCAGAAAGACTATCTCTTTTGCTTCCTTCTGAATCCCTAGTTATCAAGTTCAATGCTGGCAAATACCAGGCAACCAAAAAATACTTGGTGAATGAATGAAGGACTCAGTGAGTGATAGATGATTCCTGTGCAGCCTCCTGGAAGTGGCCTCTTTCTTCCAGTATCTTCCTACTCAAAATTATTCGCGGCCAGGACTATTAGTATTTATTGGTATCTATTTCCTCCAGCTCATAGAGGCTGTAGACAGCCAACCTACATTTTTCCGGCCTCTTTTGCAGTTAGGTTTGGCCACATGGCTGAGTTTTTACCAATGAAACATGGGCAG
The DNA here is from genome assembly GCA_006408695.1 of Aepyceros melampus. Taxonomy (NCBI): domain Eukaryota; kingdom Metazoa; phylum Chordata; class Mammalia; order Artiodactyla; family Bovidae; genus Aepyceros; species Aepyceros melampus. Next base: position 309,018 of record SJXQ01007090.1, on the reverse strand, counting down.
AAGACATCTATGTTTCTTTCATAACTGCCCTATAAATTCCTGTGTGACCCTCCACACGCTCTTCTCCTTCCACTAGCCAAACACAGAGGCTCCAGTAAAGAATGTGAGGCTCTAGAGGATGGCAGAGCCGCAAGGTGTCTAGATGGCTCTAGGGGATCTTGTGTTAATTGGCTAGAGCTGCCAGCACCAAGTACTACAGAACTGGGTGGCTTACACAACAGAAACTTGTCTCCCAGTCTGAGAGGCTAGAGGCTTCTGTTCAAAATCCTGGAAGACTGAGTACCTTCTGAGGACTGCAAGAAGACTCAGTCCTCTGACTCTCTCAGCTCGTAGAGGCCTGTTCATCCTCATGTATGGGCACCCGTGTCTAATTTTATGAAGACACCAGACCGATTGGATTAGAGGCCCACCCCACTCATCTACTAATCACATTCGCAACAACAGCTCTATTTCCAAATGAGGTTATGTTCTGAGGAACTGGGGCTTAGGACCTCAACATGATCAGTTTTTTCCAGCCCATAGTAGGCCAATGGAAAATCATCTGCCAAAGAGGGCCATCTTCATTAGACACAGTGTGAGACACTTTGTGTTTGTTGTCATAGAAACTACTGCCTCCTACCATAACTATGACACCATCCCATCACACTAATCTTGGCCTTGAGAGTAACAAAGAAAAGTACCTACCTATCTCTATATTAGGACTTCCTTGGTGTCTCAGTTGGTAAAGAATCTGCCTGCAATGCAGGAGACTTGGGTTCGATTCCTGGGTCAGAAAGATCCCCTGGGGAAGGAAATGGCAACCCACACCAGTTTTCTTGCATGGAGAATTCCATGGACAGAGGAGCCTGGTGAGCTACAGTCTATGGAGTTGCAGAGACTTGGGCATGACTGAGCAACGATACACACACACACTACCTATATATTATGCTTTTCAGAAATTTTTTTTTTAAGCTTCAAATTGTCCCTTAGCCTTCAGACCTATAATTTTGCATAGACTTCCCAACACTGGACTGGTCATTGTCTGAAGAGGGTCACTCTTGGTCATGCAATGGCAGGAGAAAGAGATTTGGAAGATCTAAGCTTCAGTGCTCGCTCAGCCCCTGAAGAACAGCTTGCCTTTAGGTAAATCACATCTTTCTCTAAGCCATTGTTTATTCATCTGCTGAAAGAAAACAGTACTTCCCTTCTGAGATTATTGGAAGGATTAATCAAATTAAATTAATCTTCACAATTAGCACAAAGTCTGGCATGGAGTAAAGGTATAATGTGGCTTTTTAAAAAAGGTAAGGGGCAGATTTCTTAACTGGAAACTGCTCTCACCCTTCAACATTGGCATTCAATGTCTGAGGGACATAGGATTCAGCAGCTGCCATAGTAAAATAAACCTGGGGCAGATATTTGAACGGATGGCCTGAAGAAGAATTACACTCAGGGAGGCTAAAAGGATTTTAACTCAACAAGAATTTCTTATCACTCAGGCCTACCTAAAGCTAGGCTGCTTTGTAATGTAGTGAGTTATCTGTCCCTACATGTATTCAAGATGACAAGACCCTCTGGTGGAGACCAGTAGCTCCCTTTTATTTCTTCCCAAATGTCTCATTCTCTAAGAAGCTTTCTCTGACCACCTACAGTAAGTGAGGACTACATTTAAAAATCTCCCCAGGGTGACTTGTACTTTTCTTTCATAGCTTATCACAGTGCAAGTTCTTTGAAGCAAAAAGACCATCTCTTTTATTTCCTGCTCAACTCCTAGTTATCATTATTCCTCAATTCAGGTATTATGGAGGCATTTATTCACAGGATAAATAGTTCGAATAGATTTACAGCAACTGGATAATTATCAGAATGGCGGGGCCAATTAATATAGGATCAGATATAAAACAGTTACGTTCTTATGGAATCCAGAGAGACAAAAAGTTGCATGGAAACATGTCCAGGGGAGAAACTATCTAGTGGTGGGCTGTGGCAGCAGAGATGATGGAGTCATGGGAAAGAGTAGAGAGGAAGGCACCAGAATGGAAGAAAAAGGGTGCTTTCTAAACTCGAGTATATTTCCCCTGTGACACAGGTTTTCAGAGAACCAGCCCTACACTATGATTGGAAAGGGCAGAATACTTCTCAAGAGCCATGTTCACTGTCACAGCCCTGCTCATGTGCCTTAGCATCTCCAGAGACCTCTCCATCAAAACCAAGCGCACAGCTTAACCCTAGGGGATATCCTACCTGTGCATCAACCTGAGCCATGCTCAGCGTTAGACCGCTACCCTCTAGGACCTGGTGGGACCATCCTGTGTGCAGTGACCAGGCTGCTGAGAGAGAGACTCCCTCTCAAACAGCGTGGTTCTGAGCAACTGGAAAGCAGATTTTTGACTGCAGATGTTCTGGACTCAGACTAGGGATTGCCAAATCCTACCCAGGGCTTCAAAGGGGGATGCTTTTGAAAACCTTGTGGTCAGTTAAACTCATCATGCCTAGCATTCTTTTTCTCTCAGTTACTAGCTGAGATGGAAGACTTTTTGGCTTCTGTGCTCATCCCCACTGTGCTTAGGGCTTCTGTTCCTCTGCACATCCTCCCACGGCTCCCTTTTCCCTCGTCAGTTTGTCCCGTGTGCCATATGGAAGCTCTATGCCATGGCAAATAACACTGTCTATCACCAGCTCCATCACCTGATTGAAGCCTGGCCATCTCCCTGGACCCAACACGTCTCTTACAATTGTTCATTCTTACACGTGATGCACAAGCTCAGGGGAGGTGTGTTGGGCCACCAAGCACTCCCTCAGCGTCACTTCCAGATTGTTACTCCTCTGCCGTAACAGAGGAAACCTTGCTCCTGGGAAGCCTTCTGCCATCTGGATCTGCTTTCAACTACATGCTTAATTGCTCTGCAAATGGTAGAAAGAACTAATTTTAGCATTTCCATCATTTACCAAGTCATAAATTTGCAGCATGAATTAATCCCACTTAATCTAGGTTGGAATCCTTGCTCTGCTCCTTACTAGCTGTTTGACCTTTGGAAAGTTATTTAATCTTCCAGATCTCCAGTATCTTTATCTAGGAAATGGGGATAGAAATGCCTACCAAAGGAGACTGCTATGAATCGAAATATACAATAGATATGAAATCATAATAAGCATAAAATGTGAATTGAATCTGGATAGAAATATCTTCAATAGTGTGAACATAATTATCCCTGTGGTAATTAAGAGTTAGTTATTATTTTCTCAATATTAAAAACTATTTGGTAAAACTATTCTGTACGATGAGGCTTCCCAGGCAGCTCTGCGGTAAAGAATCTGTCTGCCAGTGCAGAAGATGTGGATTTGATCCCTGGATCGGGAAGATCCCCTGGAGAAGTAAATAGCAACCCACTCCAGTATTCTTGCCTGGAAAATCCTATGGATAGAGGAGCCTGGCAGGCTAGAGTCCATGGGGTCCAAAGAGTCAGACACAACTGAGCATGCATGCGTGCACAGCCTGTATGATACAGTAGTGGTAGGTACACGTCATTATGTATTTGCTAAAACCATAGAATGTACAGTACAAAGAGTGAACCCCAAAGTGAACTGTGGATTTGAGTCCATAATAATGTCTCAGTATTGTCTCATCAGTTGTAACAAATGTACCACACTGACTCAAGATGTTAATAACAGGGGAAACTGGGAAAAGAGAGAAAGGAATATATGAAAATTCTGTTTCACTTAATTTGTCTGTAAACCTGAAACTGCTCAAAATGTAGTCTATTCGTTTAAAAAAAAACTACACATATGAAGCAGATTAGTCCATGCGTTGAGAATTATTGAAGCTGGTGATGGGAGCATGAGGTTCATTATATATCTTCTCTCCAAATTTTCCTTTAAGATAAACTTTTAAACAATGTATTTGTTCAAATTGAGTCTTTCAACCAATATCTTCAACTATCGGGTATTCACTTTAACCCATCCAAACTTTACTGATGGTATTTTATCATCAAACTCAGTGGCAGACATAGTGGGAGGTTTAAGAACCCTTTAAAACATCATACATTCCTCAGTCAGGAAGTTGAAGGTTGTTGTAGAGACAAGAGGGTTATTTGTGAAATGAGTGAGTCACACCAGAAAAACAACACAGTAGAGAACTTAAATCCCCAGCACAGAATGTTAAGTTCTATGAGAAACCTGGGGAAAACGGAATTAAAATTCTATCAGTGTCCAGCCTGGTCCCTGTGACAACCGAGGGTGTGGGAAGGAAAGCACAAGATGCAGGGCATATATATATGTAATTATGACTGATGCACAGAGACCCCCCCCCCACCACCACAGTGTAAAGCAATTATCCTCCAATTGAAAAATTTATCAATAAATCTGAAGGTTTCTAAACATCTTGAATGTCAGGAGTTCTACCAGGAAAAATATATGGGCCTTTGACTTTGTGGCATAGGAAATCACATATTGCTTAATTTGTATTTTTTTAAATTCCAAAATAAAGGACAGATGATGTTGAAACCAGGGAGTAAGATCTCACTCTTGAATTGAGAGCAAGGAAAAGATGAAACTATACAAAAGCATGTATACAGGCTTCAGTTCAGTTCAGTTCAGTTTAGTCACTCAGTCGTGTCCGACTCTTTGCGACCCCATGAATCGCAGCACGCCAGGCCTCCCTGTCCATCACCAACTCCCGGAGTTCACTCAGACTCACGTCCATCGAGTCAGTGATACCATCCAGCCATCTCATCCTCGGTCGTCCCCTTCTCCTCCTGCCCCCAAACCCTCCCAGCATCAGAGTCTTTTCCAATGAGTCAACTCTTCACATGAGGTGGCCAAAGTACTGGTTTCAGCTTTAGCACCATTCCTTTCAAAGAAATCCCAGGGCTGATCTCCTTCAGAATGGACTGGTTGGATCTCCTTGCAGTCCAAGGGACTCTCAAAGAAGTCTTCTCCAACACCACAGTTCAAAAGCATCAATTCTTCGGCGCTTAGTTTTCTTCATAGTCCAACTCTCACATCCAACATGCTATGCTATGCTAAGTCACTTCAGTCGTGTTCGACTCTGTGCGACCCCATAGACGGCAGGCCACCAGGCTCTGCCGTCCCTGGGATTCTCCAGGCAAGAACACTGGAGTGGGTACATCCATACATGACCACTGGAAAAACCATAGCCTTGACTAGATGGACCTTAGTCGGCAAAGTAATGTCTCTGCTTTTGAATATGCTATACAGGCTTAACCAAAGCCTGTCCGAAGCCCGTGCAAAGCTGAGCTCGATGCTGTTTTCTGAGCAGAGGGCAGGGCCAAGCACTGAGCTGTTGATGAAATGATCATTCAGGTGGTTGTTAGCCTTAGACGATCAGTATGGCTTCTGTGAAGGGTTCAGATAAGGAAGACGGTTTTATTTTAGACCAGTTAAAAATAAAAATATGTCTATGTACATACATTTTATAGATTTATTTTGGCCTTTGTAAATATCACTGAGACTTTACAGAGTACTTTAGTATATTTTGCCTTATTGGAGAATTATTCAATAAATGATGGTTCTGCACAAGATTCTAGTGTTGGTTCTCATAGAATTATATAATGAGTGATTTATCCCCTTTCCTGCAAAAACAAAAAACAAAAAACAAAACAAAAACCAGAAATAGAAGATTATATATTTAGATTTTCATAGAGAAACTCAGAAATTGTAATTCCTTGAGAAACAGGAACATTTGAGACTCTCTATGGAGGACTATTTGTTATTCTAAAATTAAATCGCAAAATCAAATTTCCTGAAACACAAAGTCAAGGGGGTTGTAAATTTCAAGTTTTGGCAGCTTGGGCAGCACACAGGTAATTGGGAGGACATCTAGTTTAGATCCTGGAAAAGAGAGTGGGGATTCGGATCTAATGAATCTTCTTCTTTTTTTTTTTTTTTTTAACTCATGTAGTCTTTTGAATAGTAAATAAACTTCTGTGGATGCAAAAGAATATCTCTACTGTGGAAATGCTTTCTCTGATTTCTTAGGGGAGCTTCTAAATCATTCCCCATGTTCCTACTGCTGCCAATTCCTAGAAATTTCTCTGGTTTTAAGAAATAAATCCAAGAAACCACAGCATTTATCTGGAGAGGAGAAAGAAAGGGATTTGTGAGGACACTTTAATACTACAGGGATGGAGTAGAAATGTACAGAAGGCAAAGTGCTGGGTAGGGCTGAGGCATTACCTGTATCGGTTCATTAAACCCTGCACCACTCTGCCAAGCAGCTACCTGTATTTTCAGAGGAAGAAATTGAGGACCAATTTGCAACGTGCCAAAGGACACATGGCTTGTATGTAGTTAAGAATTTGAAACTAGATTTGTCTGAGTCCACAGCCTTGGCTTCCCATCATGACGCTTTTATATTGTTGACTCTGGGACAACATTTCAAGCCAAGGAGAAAAGGTAACATTTTATGTCATTCTCTGAACCTGTTCCAATTATTATTAAAAAGATCACCTATATATAAAAAAGAAGAAAGTTGACTCGTCTTAGGATCTTTTGAGGGCTTAAAACATTTTCCTTTCCTCCAATCTGTACAACTGCTATTTCAATTGCCTGTTGCTCCGTTGTGTTTAACTCTCTGCGACCCTGTGGACTGTAGCCCTCCAGGCTCCTCTATCCATGAAATTTTCCAGACAAGAACACTGGAGTGGGTGGCCATTTCCTTCTCCAGGGAATCTTCTCGATCCAAGGATTGAACCCCAGACTCTTGCATCTCCTGCACTGGCAAGCGGGTTCTTTAGCAGCTGACCCACAGGGGAGTCCTTTTTTGTTAAATATTTATTTCTCTCGGTTCTTCTTTTTGAAAGGAAAATACACCCAAGGAAAGGATGGCATATTAATGATTAAGACCAAAGTCTTAACAGTCAATTAATTTACATACCCTTTGAACCAGAGGATTTCCAGATTACTAGAAAAGGAAAGATATGCTCTGTGGGTTCATAACTGGGATTGTGAGGCAACTAGGGAAGTAGTAACTGAGAAGAGGTTAATAAAACTAGTTCTGATATTAAAACAGAAATTCTACATTCATTGGGAAGCTTTTCATACTTTTAGGGGGGAAAAGCTTAGTTTTGCTTAGCTTTAGATTGAAATAATAGTGTAATGAAATTTTGTCTTGAAATTCCAGGGGTGGTCACGGGTGCCTACTCATGCAGGTAGGCTCAGAAGGGTAAGAACTGCGTGGGCAGGGAGCTCGTACTGCCCAGATATCATGCTGGGGACTTACAGACCTCAGCACAGTCTACCTTCACAGAGGTTAGCAGATCCTCTGTGCACACAATGCTAATAACAGCTATGAACATTCTCAACTTTAAAAAGATACAAAGCAAATTATTCCTTAATTACAGATCATTTTACAAAGATAAAAACCAATGTTAGTTTAGGCATCATTGGCCTATGGAAGAGTATGGAATTTTAAACCAGAAAACCTGTTTTTAAGCTCTGTGTTTGCCATTAAGAGTTGTATAACTTTAAGCTAGGCATCTTAATTTAAGCCTCAGTTCTTATCTACTGTATAAAGGAGTTTATTAATAACTGAACACCCAGAGCTTTGCGATGAAGTAGCTAGTCTGGTTTATTTGAGTAATGATTCATCACAGATACACAGAGGAAGAGGCAAGAATGGGGGACGAATGGTAAATTGTCAGTCCTCAGAAGGAACCTTGGGTCTATCTCACAATATTGCTCAAGGCCATCTCTTCCCCCTAAATAACTTCTTTACTCACCCACACCATTGTGGCTCTTTATCCAGTTTTAACTGTCAGATTTCTATAAAACGGCTATAAATTACAAGATTTAAAAATTTAAAAGGTTTATATGCTCAGTATGAAAATCTCTAAAGTACATGTGTCACATGTATAAATAATATAAAAATGACTGTATCTCTGGATTAGCTGGAGGGGAACATCAGGTAAACACAAGCAGAACACCTGTGACTAGGAATCAAAACCATACATTTCAGGATTCTGAGTAATGATTCCACTGAGTATCTTGATTCCTTACCAAATAAAAAATGGACTAAAACAGAGATCGAAGAAGAGAGGTGTTCCAAGATGATGTCCAGTGAGTGGTAGACACTTTCCTGGCATAGAACACCCACTGTTTGAGGAAATTTAGAAGTAATATTGAGACTAGCTCCTCCCATCCTAAATGTTTAAGGTTTAAAGCTCAGCTCTTCTTCACACTCTTCCCTGTGGCTAAATGGAGAAGGAAGTTTTTCTGGAATATTTCCACAACGGTTTCTCATGACACGGTGGCCACGGTGACACCAAGTTGCTCCCTTGAATGCAGACCTGGCAATTCTAAAAGGCAGTTTAGAATGTTAGCATGTAACTAGGCAATCCCTCTGTCAGCGGGGGCTGCAGATCTGAGGCTTAACTGAGGCTAAAGGATCAGCTTCCAAACTCACCCACAAGGCAGCTGGCTCATGTTCTACTAAGTCTGTTATGGACTGACTCGAAAGAAATCTAGGAAAGTAAGTGATTGCCAAGCTAAGTAAGGAATTTAAGTGAGGATGGGACCTCCCATCCTCCCCCTAATTTGGGGTGTTAAATTGTGATGGTACTGTGTCTTTTTTATGACTGAGGGGTCATAAAACGCAGTGTTTTGCTAGAGCCGGTGTGAGGTTCATACCATGGCTTTCATTGCTCAAATGAAGGAGCCGAAATATCTATGTGACCATCGGTAAAAAACCTAATGTCCACTCCCACTAAACTGAAACCTGGGGACTACCATAACAAGTTTGTGTCAAGGATTCCAACTCTTGGGAGAAGGATTTCCAACAAAATATTTAAAAGCACCAAAAGGGTGAAGCACAGTGAGAAGCAAGCTTTGGAGGAAAAAGCAGCTCATCTGGATGAACTCGGTGAGCTCTGCTAGGAAACTGCCTTTCTGGGAAACTAAGAGTTAAGTCCCGGTGGCTTTGTGTCAGGACAATATTCAGAATTCCCACCATTGTAATCACCAGGCCTTGAATCTGGAGGGAAAACACACTTTGTTGGAAAAGTGGTTTGAATGCCCACATGCTTAACTTGTTTTGGAGGGAGGCTTGGGACAACTGAGGCCACAAAGGTGTAGAAAATGAGCCAACTATGCCATGAGGACTTTCAGAAGAAAGAAAACATCTCAAAATTTGAATTCATTAAGCCCAACTGCCTTACAATGCAATGTCGCTCTAAAAATGCTGACTTTCCCAGCATTTCAAGAGCAAAGACTTCATTAAAAAAAAAAAAAATCTATGTTTTTAAAATAATTGATACCCATTCTTACTAGTAAGAAAGTTAAGTGGCTTGCCTTTGAAAAACAAGCCTCGTTTGCCAGAAAGAAAGGCAATGATTTTTTATCAAGCCTGACATGAATGTGAGCTGTCACTGAACAAAACTAGCAGAGTGAAATATCAAACTAACAAACAATGATGCTTTTCCGTCCGTAATGTCTATATAGAGGGTTTAACATGCTCATCAAGAGTTGCAAATTTGCATCAGCTTTTCTTCCACACTTCCTACAAGGACACTGTAGGTATATAGAGTTTACATTCTTACACAAACATTCCTTGTCTTGTTGATTTTTACATGAAATATTTACACACATTTATATGAAATATTTACCCAGTGCATCTATGGTAGTACTTTTAAGGTCTGACCTATCTTAAAATCTCCATAAAGCCAGTTTCATTAATAATTTAGTAAATGTTAACACACCCTACTGTCTGAGTCACCAGGGAAGCCCAACATATCCTAGCTAGCATCAAATATACTGTCACTAATTCATTTTACTCAGATTGATAGCAAGTTAATGGTTTGACACTAGAAAATTTATGAGTCTTCAATGAAGATCTTCTGGTATATCCTATATGCTTGTATTCATATTATACCACTGACTAGATCAAAATATTTTAATTTTTTTTTAATTAAAAAAAGTGGCTCAGTGGTAAAGAAAACACCTGCATTACAGGAGACATGTGTTCGATCCCCAGGTTGAAAAGTTCCCCTGGAAGAGGGCATGGAAACCCACTCCAGTATTCTTGCCTGGAGAATCCCCATGGACAGAGGAGCCTGGTGGGCTACAGTCCATAGTGTCACAAAGAGTCAGACATGGCTGAAGGACTGAGCAAGCACACTTTGAAAAGAGTTTTATCTTATCCTAAAATACTCTTAAAAGTTTATGTGCAAAACAGAAAAGTGTTAGAAATATTATATATACATATTTATTATCAATGCTGTGAACAGAAATATAAGAAAAAATACCCCTCCGTGACATCACCTTCAAAAATAATGACTATTAATAGTTTAATGTATTTCCACTAAGGTTTTATTGCTATCATACTTTATCATACATATAATAAAATATGCTCAGGCCATGTGTCTGAACTTTATTTCATCCTGCAAACTTATCATTATAAATATCATTAATTTTTCATAAAATATTTAAAGTTGTATAACACTTCTTAATATGGATAAAGTGTTATTTAACTCTCTTTTCTTTGAGAGACATATATATATATATATAGGGCTTCCCTGGTGGCTCAGAGGTTAAAGCATCTGCCTGCAATGTGGGAGACCTGGGTTCGATCCCTGGGTCAGGAAGATCCCCTGGAGAAGGAAATGACAACCCACTCCAGTATTCTTGCCTGGAGAATCCCATGGATGGAGGAGCCTGGTGGGCTACAGTCCACAGGGTCACAAAGAGTCGGACATGACTGAGCGACTTCACTTCACTTCATATCAGTTCAGTTCAGTTCAGTTCAGTCGCTCAGTCATGTCTGACTCTGCGACCCCATGAATTGCAGCACCCCAGGCCTCCCTGTCCATTACCAACTCTCGGAGTTCACTCAGACTCACGTCCGTTGAGTCTGTGATGCCATCCAGCTATCTCATCCTCGGTCGTCCCCTTCTCCTCCTGCCCGCAATCCCTCCCAGCATCAGGGTCTTTTCCAATGAGTCAACTCTTCGCATGAGGTGGCCAAAGTACTGGAGCTTCAGCTTTAGCATCATTCCTTCCAAAGAAATCCCAGGGTTGATCTCCTTCAGAATGGACTGGTTGGATCTCCTTGCAGTCCAAGGGACTCTCAAGAGTCTTCTCCAACACCACAGTTCAAAAGCATCAATTCTTCGGCGCTCAGCCTTTTCACAGTCCAAGTCTCACAACCATACATGACCACAGGAAAAACCATAGCCTTGACTAGACGGACCTTAGTCGGCAAAGTAATGTCTCTGCTTTTGAATATACTGTCTAGGTTGGTCATAACTTTTCTTCCAAGGAGTAAGCGCGTTTTAATTTCATGGCTGCAGTCACCATCTGCAGTGATTTGGGAGCCCCCCAAAAATAAAGTCTGACACTGTTTCTACTGTTTCCCCATCTATTTCCCATGAAGTGATGGGACCAGATGCCATGATCTTCGTTTTCTAAATGTTGAGCTTTAAGCCACCTTTTCCACTCTCCTCTTTCACTTTCAACAAGAGGCTTTTTAGCTCCTCCTCACTTTCTGCCATAAGGGAGGTTCATATATATATGTGTGTAATTTCTCTCAAAAACTGCAGTTTGACTTTTTTGTTGCATTATTTCCTAAACACACTTTCCCAGGAGTACAAAGCCAAAAGATGTGATGCCTTTTCAGATTTATAATCCACAGTATCACATTGCTTTCTGTTCACCAGCAGTAAGAGCACAGATGTTCTCACTCCCAGTCTGAGAATGTGTTTCACTAACTTTCTATATTCTCATCTGAATATTCTAATATTCTCTTTTTTCCCCCCTCTCAAAAGTCATTTAAGTACCTCATTTTTTGCCCCCCCCCTTTTTTTTGCAGCTAAACATTTTGCATTTTTTGGTAGCTAAACAGTTTTTGTCAGATTTATTATCTACTTATCTTCTGTAAAATATCTTCTCTAGTGCATTTTGGAAACACTCTTTATGTGGCTTTTCCTTTGGACTGATAACAAAACATGTCTAGGACCAGTTCCTAGAAAATACGTTTTCTTTTGATATGGTAAAAACACCAGAATCTGGAAGTGAGGTTTCTCCAATGTTGGCTTTGTTCCCAAGGTTCACACAGAGCATTTGATTCAATGATACTGTAACATTCTGCAGGACAATTATGTAGCAATAATGATCAATTCTGATACCACATCATTAATCTCCTGCTCCTTTACTACTCCTTATTTTGAAACAGTATTTAAAAACCAGTATTAAAATCACATTGTTTATATTCCACTTAAAACATCCTAAAAATCACCTTGGCTGTGAATTCTGAAAAACTCTAGCCACAGGTCCTAACATTCCTGCGCACCAGGATCACCTGGCTGAAAAATACTGGACAAGACTCAGACATATAGGAGGAAGCTCTTCTTTGGTACAGAATTGGTTGCACAAGAAAATGAAAGTGGAAACTATCAATTAAGAAAGATAATTTTCTTATTTATAAAAATAGAGCTCATTTCCCAAATAGGGCTTATGGACTCAAATGTAAGGCAAAGCATGCCACTCCTCCAGGCCCTCCATTCGATTCAGAACAGATCTCAGGTCCTATACACCTAGTGCCTACCTCTGCCCCCTCTCTGCCTTGCCCTTCCCCTTCATCCCTTTCCTTTACTCTGCTCCAACTCTTCTGGCCTCTGGGCTGTTCCTGCAATAAGCTGAGCAACCTCCTACTCCAGATCTGGCCTTTGCATCAGCTGTTCTCTGTCTAAATTTTCTTCCCCTCAACATCCATGTGCAAATACTCACTTACTCTAATACTTGCTCAGATGACTCCCTCTTGATGAGGCCTATCTAACTCCCTTATTTAAAGTTACAAGCTGCACCCTGTCCTCACATATCTGAACCCCCTTGCCCTGCTCTACATTTTCTCTCCATAAAAATTATCACCTAACTTATTTGTTATGTCTGGTGTCACTCTCCTTGTTAGAATATTAAGTTCCAGCAGGGTAGAGATCCTTGTTTTGTTCACCAATGTATATCCCAAGGACCTAGAGTAGTACCTGAAAATTGGCATTCAAGTATTATTTGTGGAATGAATTAAAAGCATTTTTAAAGGGAAGTACAGAGAGTATGCTGTGGACAGCATTTATCTGGGTATCCATGACCTACCTTAGTCTCCTGTCAACTTTTTGATAATGTAGATCAAAGTTGCTGACTTGTTGATTTGACAAACAGTCATCTGTCAGACTAGTATCGGCACTGTCCTAGGTCCCAGCAATCCAAGGAAGAGAAAATATAATCTCTATCATCAGTGAATGTGTAGACTAGCAGCGCATGGCAGGGGCACCCAACCCGGTCCAACCGGGGGCGGAGGTTGTTCAGGAAAGACAGATCATCAGACTGAGAGCTGAGGCAGGAGGAGGCTGGAGGAAGAGCACAGTGTGCAAAGGCATTCCAGACAAAGGAGGCAGGATGTTCAAAGGTCCGGCATGGCATGGCTCCTACCTACCATCAGTTCTATGCCACGGTATTTGGACTTTATCCTGAGAGTGGTAGGGAGTCATGGAAACATTGAAACAGAGTGTAACATGACCAGATTTACCTCTTAGAAAGAGCACACTGTCCTCTGATTCTCAGAGTGTGTTAAACAAGCATTTTATCAAATGCTTACAATAAATAAATGCTTTTTCTTTGTGCTTGGGGGGGAATTAGAAGTTATGCCTAAGGAAAGAAATTTTAAACTGTATTAGTAAACCATGTCTTAAGCATAAGAATAAGAGGTATTGAAAAAGCTTTGTTTTTCCAAAGTTAATTACAATATGGAAAAGATACAAAATTTTTTTTTAGTTTAAATGAATTATTTTCCTTTGAATTAATTTTACTATTATTAAATAAGTTAAACAAATTCAGTTTTCTTTATTTCCTAAAATTAAAAACTAAATGTTTAAAAAGATGACTGAGAAGGAATACATTTACAACTTTCAATGTCAGAAAACTTTGTTGTTCCTTCAGAAATGTGCAGCAAGCTGGCATGTATTCTGAAAGTATGTTTGATACAGGTGACTAGAATTTACAAAGAGACAAAGTTACATTCTTTATAAGCTCCTGGCCTTTTCTGCCTGGGAAGGCTAACCATCCTGTCATTGGTTTTATACCCTACCATGAGTATAGCTGAAGTGTCAAAGAGTTACCCTTCCCTGCTACACTCTCCAAATAGCCAATGGTGTCCTGAGACTCCTGGTAGGGGCCTCAATAAAAATAATCTCTGGGGCGAATATCCTTCTATAAATGTATTCCACTTTTCTGATGTTAAATGATTTCTAATCACTTTCATGATTTCATATCAGGGAGTTGAGGATTGTGGGGAGGTAAAAAGCATTTCCAGAAGAGGTTATATTGATTGAGGTTAGAGTTTTACATTCTTGATTAAATATATGTGTTCAGATTTTATCAAACTCAAAACCGAGCTAGTGGTTCTGCAAGTCAGAGATCTTATCAGGTGCCTCCATCAGAACTTATGAATAAGACTTTGAATAACTCTGAGTGAGGATTCTCATCTCAGTGGCAATATCTGAGTTCTGATTTTGTATTTCTGGCTTGTTTCCCAATACCATCAAGTTAATTCTCCAATTCTCAGCAGATACTGGGTGTCCTACCAATTTAACTCAAATCCCACAGATTAAGAGTTTAATCTTCAGCCCCCTCTCTCCTAATTCTCAGACGTCGGTGGGTGGTACTGAAAGTTCCAACCCTCTGATGGTTTGTTCTTTCCAGTGACAGCCCTTTTCTGAGACTATCTAGAAGACTAAGTTTAAGCCGCTTCACTAATATGTGCTCAGACGTGCTCCAAAGGGGTTCCTTGTCAATAGTAAAAGACACTCCTGTCTCTCAGGAAATTTCAAGGATTTTAGGAGATCTGCCAGAAACTGGGGACAAAGACCAGATATATTTTTTATTATGTGTGTGTGCTCAGCCGTGTCCGACTCTATGACTGTATGGGCTGTAGCCTGCCAGGCTCCTCTGTCCATGGGATTTCCCTGGCAAGAATATTGGAGCAGGTTGCTATTTCCCACTCCAGGGGATCTTCCTGACCCAGGGATTGAACCCACGTCTCTTGTGTCTTCTGCATTGGCAGGTGGATTTTTTACCACTGTGCCACCTGGGAAGCCTTTTATTATACTACAGTATTATTTCCTTTTTTTTATAGCCATGGGTAAGAGAATGAGCTCTAGAACCAGACTACCTGGGTCCAAACCAAGTGCTGCAACTAACTAGATTTGTGACCTTAGGTCAATTACTTAACCTCTTTTTGACTCAGTCTCCTTATCTGTAAAATGGAGATAATAACAATGATGGGGTTTAGGAGACACTACACAAAATATGCCACCTTGCCGTCTTAAATTTCTTACACTGAAGGAATTTCAAACACAGCAGAAGCAGGAAGGTCACTCTGACCTCCTCACTCTTGCCCTTCTTCCCTGAAACTGATTGTAAAACTGCCACATGAGATGTCCTCCATGTACCAAGGGGAAGGAAGACATTCTTATTACCAGAGATAGGGAATAAGGGGCTAAGAAACAGGTACAAGCAAACTTTGTTAAACTAGACTCATTCTTCCTAGTTATTTCTTCATTGCTTATTATCCCTAGTCCAAGCCTTTTATCTCATCAGTTCTTCACAAATTTATTGTTTCTTCTTCTAAAATGTATAAAAGCTTCCTGCTCTGATAACTTCCTCACATCTAGTGAAGGTTTCCATGTATAATGTAAAAATGCAGTCACACTTAATATGCTTTTCGCCTATTAATCTGTCTTTGTCAGTTAAATTTTCTGACCCAGAAGAAGGTCGGGGACAACCTTTTCCTCTTGTATGACAGTCTCCACTTCACAGCATTGCAATTAGTTTATATGCTTAAGCCCAGGGAACAGTGCCTGTACAAGGTGAGAGTTTTGTAAATATTAGCTATGATTATCTGTCAAGGCTTAGGTTGTCCCGCAGTGCTTTGAATAAACATCAGCATTAAAGAATCCCCTGAAACAGGTGAATGGCAACTCCAGAATTAATAAGTGCTTTGGATAGTTAGTCACATCATGTTTTACCTTATTTAGTGGCATACGCAGTGAATAAGGATCACACCCGTGGCAAATTAACCCTGACAAACAAAAGCCAGACACCGTAAGATGGTCAACCTGTGTCCCTTTTGTTTTGTTTTGTAATTGTTCCCACTTCTCTGCTGTGTTTTGTTTTTGTCTCTCTCCTGCAGTTATCTTTTTTTCAAGTTCAGAAGAAGCATGGCATTTAAATAAGATAGCCTAACTGCTTCCCTGGTAGCTCAGTTGGTAAAGAATCTGCCTGCAATGCAGGAGACCCTGGTTCGATTCCTGGGTCGGGACTATCCACTGGAGAAGGGATAGGCTACCCACTCCAGTATTTGGGCTTCCCTTGTGGCTCAGCTGGTAAAGAATCCACCTGCAGTGCGGGAGACCTGGGTTCAATCCCGGGGTAGGACAATCCCCTGGAGAAGGGAAAGGCTACCCACTCCAGTATTCTGGCCTGGAGAATTCCATGGACTGTATAGTCCACGGGTCGCAAAGAGTCGGACACGACTGAGCAACTTTTACTTTCACTTTCAGTGGCTATAAGGTCTTAACAAACATTAAGGTGTTAGAACTGTTAAAAGATCAATTTGAATCAGGCAGTACCCAACTGAAAATTGTTAGGAGCCCTCTGCCCACAGGAGCTTGGGGACAGGCTTTTTGAGGCAGAAATATGCAAGTGTTTTGGTTTCTTTATGCATGTGGGCTACTGAGGCATTAGAACCACCTCGGTATAATGGTCTCCTTGTTTAATTAATTGAGCAAAACAAATACAGCAATAATGATGCCACTGAACTAACAGAGTGGACCTCAGACCCAAAACCATGCCCCACATAATTGCCTAAGCATGTCTCTCCAAAGGGCCTTACTTAAGAAGCACTGGGATCCTCAGTGCAGTTGACAAGAGTCAAAATAATATTAAAACCAGAATCCTTTACCCCTTAGCTTGACTTCACTTGAAATGGCAAATTTTCCTTTCATCAGATATTTAAGGTTCCACATGTTTTGAATTCAGCAGGAGGGATTAACTTTGATAAATCAAGAATTGCTGCTCATATCTAGAAACTATAAGAAATAAAGCTTTTTTATTTTGGTTTCCGTTCATGTCAAGATCACATAAATATGCTCATGGTTGGAAGCATGCATTCTTCTTTGTAGACTTCAGTGATGAAAATAGAATAATTACAAAGTGGATGGCATTTCTACCTAATCCATTCATCAAATATTTATTGAGGAGCTGTTTGTCTCAGGCACTGTCCTGGATACTGAAAAGAGCAATGGAAAAGTCCTTGCCCTCAAAGCACTCATTGTAGAGTGTATACGTTGCACAGTGTCACATAATGGAGTGTATATGTTGCAGAGGCAGACAAAGAAAAAACAAGTGGGGGCAATATGCTGTGTGACAGAAAATTCATTAAATAGAGTGGTCAGGGAGGACCTCACCATGAGGAAAACGTTTAGCAAAGATCTCAGGAGATGAGGCTTCCCTGGTGGCTTAGCTGGTAAAGAATCTCCCCTGCAATGTTGGAGACAATTCAATCTGTGGTTCAGGAAGATCCCCTGGAGAAGGAAATGGCAACCCACTCCAGTATTTTGCCTGGAGAATCCCACGGACAGAGGTGACTTGTGAGCTACAGTCCATGGGGGCGCAGAGAGTCAGACATGACTGAGCTCAAGGAGTTGAGGATTTTTCTAAGGGAAGAGCATTCTAGGCAAAGGACCCAGAGACGCTAAAGCTCTGAGGTGGGGCACGTGTATTTGAGGCATGGGAACAGGATCAGTCTGACTGGAGCAGACTGAGCAAGGCTGGATCCAAGAACAGGATGTAAGTTTAGAGACATAAGGATGAGGGGACAGCACGTAAATCATATAGTAACCTGGGATACTCTACGGATTTTGACTTTTCGTCTGGAAAAGGGGATATTTGGGGAGTTCTGAGGAGTATCACGATCTTACATTGAAGAAGAGTGGTATGGCTGTTATCTGGAGAATGAACTAAAGGGGACAAGAGAGACCAGGTAACAGCCTGCTTCGGTAAAGCAGGTGAGAGATAACAGTGCCTTTGGTTATGCTGATATCAATGGCAGTAGTGAGGAATGGATGGATTCTGGATGTTTTTGGATGTGCAACCAACAGGATTTGCAAATGGATGAAATGTGAGGTATAAGAACAAGAGAGAAATCAAGAGTGACTCCAAGGCTTTTAGCCTGAACAACTGAAAGACTGGAGTTGCCGTTTGCTTAATAGGAATCCCACTGGGATAACAGGTTTGGAGAGATGAAATTAGACATGTACTATTAGGAACAATAAGTTTGAGATGTCTATTAGCTATCTCAGCAGCAGCGTGGAATATGCAGTTGGCTTTCTGATTCTTCTGCGTCCTGAATGTAGTCCTTCCAGCTACATGTTTCTATACTACTGAGACATACATGAATTGCCACTTGATATAAAACATGTTTGTGAACTTCTAGAAGAAATTTGGAACCTCAACGCTGCTTTCAGAGAAAGCAAAATACTAACAGGAAGAATACAATTTCTATGCTTATGAGTAGAAAGAGTCCCTGCTGCCAAGTCACTTCAGTCATGTCCGACTGTGTGACCCCATAGACGGCAGCCCACCAGGCTCCGCCGTCCCTGGGATTCTCCAAGCAAGAACACTGAAGTGGGTTGCCATTTCCTTCTCCAATGCATGAAAGTGAAAAGTGAAAGTGAAGTCATTCAGTCGTGTCCGACCCTCAGGGACCCCATGGGCTGCAGCCTTGCAGGCTCCTCCATCCATGGGATTCTCCAGGCAAGAGTACTGGAGTGGGGTGCCGTTGCCTTCTCTGAGAAAGAGTCCCAGATAGAGCTAATTCTGCCAACAGCAGCTGCAACAGGCACCAAAGAGTAAAAGAGAGCAGGTTTAACTGCAGTTCAGTCTCAAATAGGCCGTGGTTTTAAGTGTTTCCACGCTCTTTGGTACTAAGTATAGATTGGTTTGATTTTCAAGCACATAGGCAAACAATGTTTCCTGTGCCAGATACGTATTTTTGCACAAAATAGTTTGAAAGCTCTCAGCATGAACACTCCAATTGCAACTGACCTCTGTCAGGGGTGGCAATAGCACCAAGACATGGAGAGTGAGAAATGGGAAAAGAAATGAAGAGAAATTTAGAGCAACAGGGAATGACAGTGAGGAAATTTTAGGAAATACAAAACTTAAAGTAGAGGTTAGAAAACCAAATGCCTTCTGGAGAAAGGCAGGTAGTGTCAATGGGTAAAGCCAGCCTCCTGCGCTCATGCGCACTGTACACAATAACAGGAAGTGGTGGGGACTGAGGTGATCCGTCAGCTGGGCACAGGTTTCCTCCAAAAGGGAGCTTGTCGGGGTGCGGGGGTTGGGGGGAAGGCTCTTTGTTGTCATACAAGACTGGGAGCACAGAGTGCTCAGATCTTACCTGATTTTAAGAAAATCCAGACATCTAGATATTTATGTGAAATCTCCTGATCTGTAAATATTGTCATTTAGTTCACATTTCTGAAGAGCACTATGCAAGCTAAACAAAGCATTATCTGCGAGCTGCTTTCAGTCGTTAGGCCCCCACTTCACAACTTCTGGACTTTCCTGGTGGCTCAGACGGTAAAGCGTCTGTCCACAGCGCGGGAGACCTGGGTTCAATCCCTGGGTTGGGAAGATCCCCTGGAAAAGGAAATGGCAATCCACTCCAGGACTATTGCCTGGAAAATCCCATGGACAGAGGACCCTGGTAGGCTATACAGTCCATGGGGTCGCAAAGAGTCGGACACGACTGAGCGACTTCACTTCACAACTTCTAACACTGCTATTTACATACAAATAGTTTGAACTATTGACTAAATTGAGTCATTAAATTCCAACATAGTTATGACAATTATTTCTCCTACACAGGAGAACCCATTCTTTTTTGTGTAGGACCTGGAGTTTCTGTTTTACTATGAAGTCCTAATATAAAGAATAAATATGAGGTAATCATATAATAAAAATAATTCCTTTTGGGGGTTTCTAAAAATAAAAGTTACTGACTTTTGTTACTACTCTTGCATAAATCTCCTCAAATTAAAGTCTACATTAAATTAAGTATAATGCAGAGTGAGGCAGCCATGCCCTGCTGCTTCCAAAATAGGTTGACATTTTACAAACTTCTTGTGAAATAATTTTTTGAGGATGCTCAGCTTCAGAAATTATATAAGCTGGTGGGAAAGGACTGGTTCTAACTGGAACGAACAAATGGAGGGAGCAGTTTTCATTATGATTAAGGTCAGTCTATATAGTCTTTCCTCTAACTCATTTCTCCGTCACTCAATATAGAAATTTCCATTAAAAAGCAAGCATACTGGATGAGAGAATAGCTTTAGAGGAATGCTTGAATTCCTTTGGTTTACATCCGGATGTCCTCTAAGCTGGGTTAACCCAAGCAGACAGCTAGACCAGGATTCAGGGCCTGTGATTTGAAAAAGATCTGGGCAGAGTTCTGTCTTCCAGGGAACTTTCCTTAGGGACACTTGCCCTATGGTGGCTTCATTTCTACTCGTACAGATAGAGGGGGTAGCGGACAGAAGTCTTCATTCTTTTTACTAAAATAATTGAGAAAGCAGATACCCCAGGGTAGGGTGATGTCTTAAAACACTTATTAGTTAACACATTATGTGAGACAATGACTTAATTCTTTTCTGTTCTCAACAAGGGCAGGGAACTGAGACAGCAAGAGCAGGGAAAAAACGACAGAGGCGTCAGAAGTCTGGAAAGGATATGAACTGGATGTGTGAGATGTCGCTTAATTCTGCCTAGCGCTAGCTCTAATTCCCAGGGGAGCGAGGGTGCAGATAGAGACTTCAAATCTCCATGCAGTGATAAATCAAAATGCTCTGGGGTTTTTTTGGGGAATTTTTTTTCTTTAAGTATCTGTTGCTCCTGACGAAAATAGAAAAGAGCTTAGAATTTAGAGAGAGGAAGGATCATTTTAGTTTATTTCACCCAACCCCAATTTTGTGTGTAATCTCTGATGCCTTCAGGAAAACTTTCCTGACTATGGAAAAGATGTGTGGAAAACTGTGGAGGAAAAAGCAAAGTGAAAGAGCTTGGCTCCGAGTTGACAAATCTTTCTTGGTCTGCTGCTGCTGCTAAGTGGGCTTCAGTTGTGTCTGACTGTGCGACCCCATAGACGGCAGCCCATCAGGATCCCCCATCCCGGGATTCTCCAGGCAAGAACACTGGAGTGGGTTGCCATTTCCTTCTCCAATGCATGAAAGTGAAAAGTGAAAGTGAAGTAGCTCAGTCGTTCCCGACTCTTAGCGACCCCATGGATCGCAGCTACCAGGCTCCTCTGACCATGGGATTTTCCAGGCAAGAGTACTGGAGTGGGTTGCCATTGCCTTCTCCGCTTTCTTGGTCAGTTACCTGTAAATGGAGCAGGCCTTCCTAGGCAAACTTTGGAGAAATTTGCTGACATAGGGCTAAGGAGGGGTAAGCCTGAGGTCAGAAGCTGCTGTTGAAAATGAGACCCTGCTCACAAATAAGGAAGTTCTCTGCTGTAGGCTCTGGTGCAAATGCCTGCCAGCCATGTGTTTGCTCAGTGATTTCTTTGGCACTTTGTAAAACCCCGTAGGATTTCAGGATATTAGTGCTTCCTCCTGACTTACTCTTCATAAACGAACCTTTTAGATACCCTTCACTACCAGTTAGCTTCATGCAAAACTCCTTTTATTGAAAAAGGGGAGAAAGGGAGGTGTCTTTTCCCTTGCCTTATCAGGTTAGAGCATTTTATTTCTTTTTAGAGGGTTAGAATATTATTTTATTCTCATTAAATACTTGGGTTATGGATGTTAGTCACCTCATGAGATCTAAGTTCTCAGTCCACAACAGTTTTAGATAGAGGCGTGCTTACAGTAAAAGATTATGTTGACTTTTTATTTCTCAATGAAGAAAAACTCACCAAATACCATGTAGTAAACACTTCTGTGTTTCATAGATCTGAACTAGAGGATGGTAGGTTCTCGGTGTTGGATAATCTTACTTTACTAAGTGAGATTATTATTTAACATTTTCATTTACAAATAACATGATACTTGACTGAATCACATCAGAAATGGGTAATTGTCTACTAGTCCATATAGCTGATACTTCATTTCTTTGCCTAAATCCCCTCGGTCTTGCTTCATCATTTCCCGCATGCTGTCGTAATAGCTCAGTAGTTAGAGGAAGCAATTCTGTTCAGCTGAGGAAAGGGAAGGCAAAATCCAGGCCAAGCTGGGAAACAGCACCATGGAAACAGACCTACAGCAAAAGAGGAAGTGGCCCTGGATTCTGCTTAGGTTGAGCACACTAATGGCAGGCTTCTATGGAGGGGAATTCTCTGTTTTTCCACTACTCAGCCATTGAGGGGAAGTACAGAAATACCAGCGGGGAAGTGAAGGTGATACTGTTAGGTCAGATGGAGCGCCGTGGGCATCCTTCGTGCCCCAAGCAGTATGCAGTCTGAGAACTATATGCCATCTCCCTCTTAGTCGGTTCTGGATGGATAACAGTGAGCTCTGGATTTCCCTGAATCCTAATCTGTTCACTGCCCATTACTAACAACTCACTGAGACCTGAGTCTCATCTCTACAATCAGGATAATACTATACCTACTCCACTGAATTGTAGGATAATTGAACGGGATGGTTCAGACAAAACAGAGCACACTCACAGAACTTGACACGTAGCTCCAGGAGAAAGCTATCGAGAATTTTTTTTTGTTGTTGTTAAAGTGTGTATGTATTACATGAAACGTTTGGCAGGTTCCTCACTTGCTGTGGATTAGGCAAAGAGGAAAGATGATAAAGCATTGGTGGGAGAGGAGAAAGAAGGGAAATCAGAGCACTGGAATGGAAGAACCCCAGTGAGAGGGAACCACAGATAACTCTACGTGGAAAGAGATAGACAAAGCAATAGAAAGAACCCTTAGGTAAAGAAAGCCACAGGCACAACTGTGCGTATTTTTAGAAAATCATTTGATTTGAGCATTCTGGTTCTACTGCAGGCCTGTGTTTTGTTTCTCCACTTTTATCTTGTGTTCAGCCTCACCTCACACATTTCACCATGCCCCTCTTCTTCCTTACAAAGTTTTCTGTAAGGTTCCTCCCCCTTCTCCTCTCTCATTCTTGCTCTCTTCCCGCACCCATTTTTTCCCTTAATTCTTATTGGTACTTTCATTATGATTTAGTTCTCTTTTGCTGTTCTTGTAAAGCATTATTGCCTCTACCCTGCCAGCTACCTTCTTTTTTCTTCCTTCCAGATCATGAGAAAACGATTTTCTCTTTCTCCAAAAACAATCCTTTTTTCACTTCAATCCTTTTTTACTTTGAACTCCTCTCTTCTCGGGAGAAGGCGATGGCACCCCACTCCAGTACTCTTGCCTGGCAAACTCCATGGACGTAGGAGCCTGGTGGGCTGCAGTCCATGGGGTCACAAAGAGTCGGACACGACTGAACGACTTCCCTTTCACTTTTCACTTTCATGCATTGGAGAAGGAAATGGCAACCCACTCCAGTGTTCTTGCCTGGAGAATCCCAGGGACAGGGGAGCCTGGTGAGCTGCCGTCTATGGGGTCACACAGAGTCAGACACGACTGAAGTGACTTAGCAGCAGCTGCAGCCTCTCTTCTTCATATCCATTATTATCTGCCCACTGGTCGCTCCTCTTCTCTTGGCTAATTTTTGTTATTTATGCCACCTGGAGATGATCAGGGACCATTTACATGCACATGTGCTAAATGCAGGTGTTTGCTTACTGGCCTTCAGATTTTCTGTATTTCAAAACCTTTGTTAGAGAACATTGCTACATGAACAAAGGGGCTTGTCCATTATCATGTTGTTAGAGATAACTAGCAAGCACAATATAATAGTCCATAGTGATATTTAGAGTGGCTTTTCTTCAAAGATATTTTGGAATATAAAAGTGTCAAAAAATTGTCCAGGATGATTTAACAACAGCTACCCACATTACTCACCAAAAATGACTTGTCTTGAAGATGAAGGTGGGTCTGGCTTAGCTGTTTATACTACCTTAATGAGCATGAGCATTGTTAAGTCAGACTTTAACCTGGATAAAAGTGTAGATGTATGTAAATGTGTGATTTAATGAAGAGCAATTCCCCAAGAACTTTATGTGGTCTAGATTCCACCATGGGAAGGCCATGTTGGTTGAGAGGACCCACTTCAATTAATATAGACTCCTCTTTTCTATTTGCCTGAGGCAAAGGGCTGGTTTGCTACAAATAATATAAAGAAGAAATGAGTTATTTGTCTTTGGACACTCTGTGACTCTGGTGAAGTTAAGTCTTTAATTCTGATTTTTAATTAAGGCCAGACTGAAATCATTCTTGGGGGAAGCCACAATAAAAGTTTGTCCCCAAAGTCCCAGTGTTTTAAGACTTGTCCTTTATGTGGCATGCATACATCCCTTTAAGGAGTATATATCCCTTCATCTCTGAAATGGAGGAAATTTTATAATAACTTGGTTTGGGAGGAAAAAACTGCATTACAATCAACAAAACTGCACTCTGACCGCAGGGCCTCCTCTACTGCTACCAGTGGTTCTGGGCATGGTGCGCCACTTTGCTGTTTCCATCTCACTCTGAAAGTGAAAGTGTGAAAGTGTGAGTCACTCCATGTCCAGTTCTTTGCAACCCCATGGTCCGCAGCCTGCCAGAATCCTCTATCCAAGGAATTTTCACTCTACTCATCTATTACGTATGCTTGCCTTGAGCTATTGGTTACCAAGGATAACCAGAGACCTGAGTGACCATATACACATGAGAGGGTTCCCCCAAAATTCATCGTGTGCTTAAAATGCTAGTGTTGGTAATAAGGAGGTTGAGGCCATCATGGTGGTGATCTTGTCAAATCTCTTGTTGTTGTTCAGTCAAGTCGTGTCCAACTCTTCGCAGTTCCATGGACTGCAGCATGTCACACCTCCCTGTCCCTCAGCATCTCCAGGAGTTTGTCCAAGTTCATGTCCCTTGGATTGGTGATGCCATCCAACCATTTCATCCTCTGTCACCCTCTTCTTCTGTCTTCAATCTTTCACAGCATTAGGGTCTTTTCCAATGAGTTGGCTGTTCGCATCAGATGGCCAAAGTGTTGGGGCTTCAGCTTTAGCATCAGTCCTTCTAATGAGTATTCAGGGTTGATTTACTTTAGGATGGACTGGTTTGATCTCCTTACAGTCCAAGGGACTCTCAAGAGTCTTCCCTTGCACCAGAGTTCGAAAGCATCAATTCTTCGGTGCTCAGCCTTTTTTATGGTCTGACTCTCACATCCATATATGACTACTGGAAAGACCATAGCTTCGACTATGCATATCTTTTCTGGCAAAGTGATGTCTCTGCTTTTTAATATGTTCTCTAGGTTTGTCATAGCTTTCTTCCAAGGAGCAAGCTTCTTTTAATTTCATGAGTGCAGTCACCATCCTCAGTGATTTTGGAGCCCACCCAAAATAAAATCTATCACTGTTTCCACTTTTCCTCCATCTATTTGCCATGAAGTGATGGCACCATTTATTCTTATTTGTAATACCTTATTATTTGTAATACCTTATTTTCTCCTTGAGTGATTGGTAAATCTTCTCTACAGACCACTGAGCAAGGGCATGATGGGAGAATCTTTTTGGATTCAAAGATTTTTTAAGTAATGTCTCACTTTTAGCAGATCATTTAATGAGCTTTATTGTAAAATTCCTAGATAAGTAGTTTTAAGAATTGTGTCTGCTTCTGAAACCCAGATGTAGCAAGGAAACCATTTGCCCCCTCCATTACTTCTGGCCTCTCCCCATTTCAAGGACCTCTCTCTTGAGCTCTAGTGAAAGTGAAAAGCATTAGTCACTCAGCTGTGTCTGACTCTTTGCGATCCTGTAACCCACCAGACTCCTCTTGTCCATTGAATTCATCAGGCAAGAATACTGAAGTGGGTTGCCATTCCCTTCTCCGGGGAATCTCCCCCACCCAGGAATCAAACCTGGGTTTCCTGCATTGCAGGCAGATTCTTTACCGTATGAGCCACCAGGGAAGCCCCCTCCAGCCAAACTGATCTATATTTCTTGCTTAACATGGAGACCTCCAGTGGCTCCGTGTTTCCATCCACACCGAGTAGAAACTCTCCTGCCCAGCTTCCACTGTAGCCTGGCACCTGGGCACGTGTGCTCTGCCACCTGCCACCTTGTTTTCTGTCCTCTTCTCTAGTCTAGGGGCTCTTGCTTCTCCAGTGCTGATTCCCACTTCTCTGCCTACCCCCACATTGTTCCCCTGACCCAGAGTGTTTTTTCTTCTGCTTAAGAGAAGCCTGCCCATTTTATGAGGCCCATTTAGAATATGAAGATCAAATTCTATCTTCTCCAAGATTCCTATACTCACTTTTCCAACAAACCCAGATCCTTCTGGCCCTTTCGGTTCTATAATATCTAGATCCCATAACCTATACTATATAGGATTTACATATATGTTATCTTCTGTATCACTTAAGTGTGCTTAGTTGCTCTGTCATGTCTGACTCTTTGTGATCCTTTAGACTGGTAATCTGCCAGGCTCTTCTGTCCATGGAATTCTCCAGAACACTGGAGTGGTTTGCCATTTCCTCCTCCAGGGGATCTTCCTGACTCAGGGATCAAATCCGCGTCTCCTGTGTCTCTTGATTTGTTGGCAGATTCTTTTCCTGCTGAGCCTGTTGCTTACCTTCTTTACTTGCTGGGGAAGCTCGATGATCACTTAGGACCCAGCGGAAAAAAACATGACACAGAGTTTAGCTAAAAGACTATATGCGAAAGTGTGGGTTGGGTAAAGAGAAATAAGCAAGGCAAAAGGAAGCAGCATGGAGCTAGCAACTTCAGGAAACTCTTAACCACCTGTAGGCTTGAAAGGGCAAGGGAACTGAATGGTTTCGAGAACTCCAAGCTGTAGCTGTAGGAAAGGGCTACCTGACAAGAGCTGAGGCCAAGGAACCTGGCCGGTCTGTGGCAAGCTCTCATGGCAGAAAGACAGGAAGATCAAGAGCTTGACCTCATTGTCCTGAGACTTGGGTCTCTTGCCAGAACTTTCCATCAGCTAAACCCAGCTGGAAGCCAGTGAGTATGAGAGCCCATTGATGCTGTCTGTAAAGCCCCCCCCGTGGCACAGAGTACGGGGGAAGAGTGGATCTGAGGGATGAAAGGAAAACACTCAACATGTGGCCTTTATTGTTGGGTTGAAAAGTTTCCTGGAGTATAAGTTTTCTCCCAAATTAGACTTAAAGGGTAGAGACCATGACTTGTTTTTGGTCCTTGTCTTCCACAGTGCTTAGCTCAGTGTGAACTAGGAAAAGTGTCAAAATGCATCTACATCGAGTTTGTATGAAAAATAAAGGGGGAGAGGGCTGGTTCTAACCTCCTGCACCTTTTTTTTTTTAATTGGAGGATAATTGCTTTGCAATGTTGTTTGGTATCTGCCACACAACAACACAACACAATTATAGGTGGTGCTAGCAGTAAAGAACCCACCTTCCAGTGCAGGAGACGTAAGAAGTTCAGGTTCGGTCTCTGGGTTGGGCAAGTCCCCTGGAGGAGGGCATGGCAACCCACTCCAGTGTTCCTGCCTGGAGAATCCCATGGATATAGGAGCTTTGTGGGGTACAGTCCATAGTATTGCAAGGAGTCGGACATAACTGAAGTGACTTAGCACACATGCATACATATATATGCAAGCTCCCTTCTCTCTTGAACCTCCTTCTCCCTACTTCCCACTTTTGGTTTGCTATCTTTTGAAGCATCTAAGCCTTACTTTCCCAACTCAAAGTAAAATCCAGTTTCCTTAATGTGGCTTTAGCTGTCCCTCTGACCTCAACCCTGTGACTTCCTAGCTCTTGCCCATGCCACTACTCTAGCCATGTGCCCTCTAGCTGTGCCCCAAGTATATTTCCACTTCAGGGCCTGTGCATCTGCTGGGCCCTTTGCCTGCAGATTTCCACATGCTTTGTATTTCTTTCAAGTCTGCTATAATGTCTTATCAGAGAGGCCTTCACTGATGGTCCTCAGTAAAACTGTACCATCTTCCATTTCTCTGTCCCCTCTTACCTCACATCATGTTCTGTACAGTATCACTCTCTGACGTGTGATGTATGTATTGTCCATTATGTGTTATCCTCCTTGCAATGGAAGACAAGACCCATGGAGCAAGGATCTTATTTGCTTTGTTCCAAATACCAAGATCAATGCCTGTCACGTAGTAAGAGCTGATAATTGATTATATACATACATGTATAGTTTCCCCCCACTATTCAAAGTACTGCATTCCTTTGAAACCTTTCATAAGCCAAAATGGCATCAAGTGGAGAAATAGTGACTTTAGGACATACCTGCTAACAAAGGAGCAGAATAAGTCCAGATAAAGCAGGCAAGTTCAAAGCGATAGTGGCTTTGTGCTGAGAAGCAGTTTCAGGGGAAAGAATTTGGTGGCGTCACCTGGTTCCTTGGGATGTGTGATGCCTCTAAGAACTCATTGCAAAACAAATGTTGAAGGGTGTTATTTTTGCTTTCTTTTTTTTTTTTTTTTTGTGGGGTAAAAGTGAAAATCCTCTTTGGATTTCTTTCTGTTAGGGAAAGCAGGTTCTCTTATAGGTCTTTCGTAGAAGTAAAGTGGAGTGGAATCCCTTTTCATTGTTTATAAGTTTGAATGTGGATGCTCACTCTTAGCCCATCCTAGGCTAAGCTAAACTGTGCACCATTTAAATGTTTTTATTGAGTCTGTGCAAGCCAGGAGCAGTGCCCATTGCAGCCCTGGGCACCCACTTCATCCCACTAGCCCCTTCCTAGCTTCAGATTCCTGGAGAAGGAAATGGCAACCCACTCCAGTACTCTTGCCTGGAGAATCCCAGGGACAGAGGAGCCTGGTGGACTGCTGTCTATGGGGTGGCACAGAGTTAGACATGACTGAAGCGATTTAGCAGCAGCAGCAGCAACAGCTTCTAGATGGCATTACTTTTGGTTAGAATGTCACCAAAGATCCCAAGAGCTGGAACTACAGGTCCTGTCCCCTACTCTTCTCTGGCTTGCAGAATTGTACCACTGTTTTACAGCAGAATTCCCAGGAGACAGTCACTCTTGGAGTTGCTGTACTATTCTTATTTACTCATTCCTTACCAGGTACAAGGACCTGCATGGTTGCTGGTGTCCTAGAATCAGCTTGTTTCTGGCTGGTAGCTCCCAGTGGGGCCTGGTGATCCTGTCTCCTGGTGCCTGACTCTACTAGCAAGTGCTCTGTGAGTGGCAGGGGATGCCTGCGCCTAGGGGCCTGCTGCTGGGGGCCCTACCTCGTGATGGCCCTCCTATCCCTCTGAAGCTCCTGGACACACTGGGAACCAATTTGCTGGCACCTGTCCTGGTGGCATCAAAGGTGGAGGCCCCACACAGCACTCTCCACATCCAGGATATAGCTTTCCCTTTTCTCTGCTTACTTCTTTTTAACATTAACTCTGTCCTTAGGAGCAGTTGGGAAAAAAGCAGATGAACCAGCCCTAAGAAATGCTGGATAGTATGCCTAGTCTTTCCAGACACCTAGTTCACCTAGGGTACAAATGCATCCCCCTTTCCCAGGACTAAGGAAACTGGCTCTGTAAGTACCCTGACCAGAACACCACCAACCTGCTTAGACACTTCAGATCACCAGCTCTCTAGTGGTACAGACATTTCTTCCAGATTTCCACACCAGCAGTGGCCACAGAGGCAAATACCAGTGGCCACTTTGTTATGACATCCATGCCCCCATCTGAGGAGGTAATATTCCTGAACTTCAGGCCATGTGGTCTTGATATTCTTCTCTAGATGGTTCTGGACCTTGGTGATGGATACAGGGATGATACCGTCAGTAAATTGTACCCTTCTAAGGGGCGTTAGGCTTAACTGACAGGTCTAGATTATCCAAAATGAGTTAGTTCCTTAGGAATTACCTTAGTTGCTTTAAAAGACTTTGTACTTTGTTTTCACATTTCCGTAGCTGGTAAAGTTTCAGATCATTCTTACCCCAAATGTATCATCAATATCCCTAACCTTATGAACATAGCAGGACTAACTCTCTCCCTGTCACTTTCAGCTTCCTCCGTTTTGAACTGCTTAAGCTTCTCCCAAAAGACACTATGTTTTCTTCTATTTGGTGCCACTGCACATCCTATTCTTCTGCTTAGAATGTCCTAGCCTGGCTTGTCTGACTGCCAACCTCCCAAGTATCTTTAACATCACAGCACTTTTGAGGCCAGTCACCACTTAAGCTGAAGTCATGATTCCTTCCTATGGACCACCACTGTGCCTCCTGCCTGCCTTGATTTCTGTCCCATCGCATCATTAAGTATCTCAACTCCCCTACTGGATTGTGATTATTAATATCCATGGCCAGAGCCAAGGATTCTTTATTTAAATGTACAGCTCCAGTATCAATAGTGTCAAAAATATGTTAGGTGCTCACTGCTTATTGCTTCATTGAATAAAAGAATTGAGGTCCTAACAGATTGCCGACTGAAGCCTTTCCCACTACATCTGATGATTCATCCTGTCCTCTAGGGCCAGCACATACTAAATTCTTTGTACATGTTTCTGGGATAAAGATATTAAGTGAGTGAATAAGTTTTCAAACCAGCAATGTTCTTATACATTTCCAGTTTTCTCTGTGATCAGCACTTTTCCTAGTGAAGAGTCTACTCCCTTCTACAAGACACCAGGCTGAATTCCCCAAAGTTTCTTTCTCGCTCACCCTGCCTACCTGTTATTTCAATCTGGATTTTGTAAACATTCAGAGCAGATGACATTTTTACAATGGGCAAGAACCAAAGAGCAGAGTCTTACTAACTGAATGGAGTCCCTGGTGTGGTTACTATTAACATCAATACAACTCTGGTCTGGTTATGAGTTGTGATGATTAAACACGATAGTATTTGTGAAAGGGTTCTATACAGAGATTAATGTAGTGTAATTAGTAATGATGCATTAGAAAAATAAAATTTGAGGGTAACTCCTAGAATTCACCTAGTTCATTCTCCTTGAAAGCTCGGGGAGTGCATTTGTTCATCTTTCTATATTTGCCATTAATACAGGTTGGAGCCATCAATAATAAATAGAATGAGAGAAGTCCCAGCAATTGTAAATACTAACTCAGAGGTCAATAAGAATATGATTTTTAAGTCTTTGATTTGAAAGGTATAGCATTTACAATTAAAATAGTGAAAGATATTAGACTACTTACCAATTTTCCTTAAGAAAGCAAAAAATTAAAAAACGGAAATTGTACTTGTCATGTTGTAAAGCAATATATTAGGAAAAGTTCTCTAAACATACAGTTTTTCTTTGGTCAAAGTTAATGATTCATTGTGTGTGTGATTTTCCTTCGCTGGAAAAAAAGTCAGTGTTCCTTTTCCTCATGTTTAATGTGGAAATTAATATTACTAACATGGATTACACAAACTATGACATCTAGCAGTTATTGTTTTTCTTATTCATGAAAAAGCAGGAGAATATTTAGCTTCTGTTGAAGTATAATAATATTTGAGTAAAATAACAGTGTCACGTTACATCAAAATTGGATTTTGGGCTTCACATTTTTCATTTGAACATCAGTTGTATGGAAGGCTCACTAAGAAAAGGAAAACAGTATGAAAATAATTGTTTTGAAAGGGAAGGAAGGAAAAGTGTGAGGTTTCTTAAAAATCCAAGGTAGTGTAACAGAGAGCAGGGTTAGATTAGAGGGACTCAGAAAATGAGTTCTAGCTTCAACTCTGCTACTAAGGAATCTCTTTTCATTGAGAATACTGAATATGTTTCCCCAGGTGAATCTGAATGTGATAGCCTGTGATGACAAGCAAAGGGGACTATCCTCTTCTGGGACCAGATCAGGACCAGATCTTCTTTTGTAAAGGCTTACTATTGGATTGACTGTTTCAGTGTGGTTCTACTTTATCAAGAGAAGGCACAGAGAGGACCCGTTTGAAGTACATATTACCAGTCACAATTTTATGCTTTGCCACCTGTTCTCCCTGCCAGTGCCCTCAATCCTTGCTGCCCCGTGTGGGATCCCTGAAGACTCTGAGAGGGTCACACTGTAACTTTGAAACACCCATTTAAGGGTATTTGCATAAAGCTGAGAGTGATGTTGCTGACAGGTTGCTATGACAATTTGCAAACAGTAGAGGGGATGGATCCCCCTTCTGATTTGAATCTGCACTAGCTCAGGTCTGCACACTTGATCTGGCCAGCGGCCACAGAGTCCCAGGACAGACTTAACGGACCCAGGCCCCTAGGAGAACTTCAGAAACCAGGCGAATCTTAGGAAGAAAGCGCAAGGCAAGCTTCCCGTTTCCCGTCTCCCTTCCCGCTGAAGTAACAAAACCTGTGACCTTTGCACAAAGGCCTGTGCCACAGACGACACGAGGCGGGAGTGAGAAGGGCAAGCAGTTTTCCCGTCTGCAAGGGAAAGAGAGGCTGTATATGGCAAAATAAAAAGGGACATTCTCCACGTGTCTTGGATGGGAAAGGGAAAGAGACTTTGTGACTCTGGAGGAGAGGAATGAAGGTATCGCTTGGGAAGGTGTGTCTCTCCCAGTGGCCGCGCAGGGAAAGGCTCGGAGTTGTTAAGGAAATGGGAGGTGTCTCTGATGTTTATTTTTGCCTAGCAACCCACAGCCAGCTGCTTCCCCGGCAGCCGTCCACACGCGCCTCGCTGCCTCCCCTCGTCCTAGCGACTGGAGAGCGGTCATTTTGGTGTCAGTAAACCGGGGAGGGAGTATGTGTGGTGGAGGTGGAGGTGGAAGCGGGAGGGCAGCCCCCTCCTTGGCCCACGTTCTGGGTCACCAGGCTAAGGCTCGGCCTTCCAACAGGTCTAGACTTACCTTAGCCAGGTGACCCTCGCACAACTAAGTTATTTCCATGATCAGATGGGGCGAATGGGTGGTTAAGCCACTGGGACCCGGAAGGCGGGGAGGGGGGCGGGCAGTATTGTCTGTGAGCAGCCATTAGGTTCGGAAAGCTGAAAATGCATACGTGTTTGGGGAAAGCGCTCGGAAAGGGAGGGGGGTTTTCTGCAGCGATTTCGGTGGGAGGGAAGCGGTGGTGGGCAGCGCTGGGCGGGGAGAGGATGAGGCCCGGGAGGGCAGAAGGTCGTTAGCTGAGGGGCCGAGGGGAGCAGTGCAGATGGCCGGAGGGGGAGGCGA